>JARGXW010000122.1:0-282402 GCA_029204085.1 Mycena sp. CBHHK59/15
CAAATGGCACCCGCCAGCTCAGCATCCACTCCTGCTGCTCCCCAGGACATTGCCGTCTCCACTCCGCTTTCCGCCGCATTATGTTGTTCGTACGGCCGATCTTGTACGCCCGCCTATATCGCGCTCTTCCACCGCGTTGTCGAATGAAGGCAGGGGGAGCTCGACGTCCCGGTCGCCGCGGTTTGGAAAGGTATACGTAAACGAAGCCCAGCCCGTCACTGGACGAGGCCGCGCCCGTGATAATTTTCTCGACGTCGGGATGGGTAGCAAAGTTCGGTATCTAATAAGTCGTTAGCCCGCTGTGCAGAATAACCTACCGAATAATAGGTGTCGGACCAAAGTCCCGACATTCTGAACCTAACGCAATGTTATAAGGTTTACGTCGATCTTGGCTACGCGTTTACTTACCAGATTCGCCATTGCAGGTGCGGCGTCACATACAGCGCTGAAAAACGAGGAAATAATAAGCAGTTCGTCGAAGTTTCAGAGGTCGAATCGACGTACATGGTGGTTGAGAGACAAGAGCTAAAAGCTGTTATGTCGCTCGGCGCGACCTTAAATTCGGCCGCTCGTTTAGCAGCCCGGCAACTTCCGAAAACGTATATTATATTTCTGAACGATTCAACGCTTTGACCGCGATTATATTGTTTATACTTGTTGATACTATGCAGTGCTAGATTAGATATGATCGGCAAATTCCGTTTATTTGTACTAGCGTCTATCATTTGGCTCTGTCGCTGACCTAAGCAACACCTGATACGTGGGCTCTGCCGCGAAGCGGGCCTACTGGTACTTATTTTCTGAAGTCCAAAGCCACTGTGCCGCCAAGTTTGAATAGGTGAAAAACGAAGAGGCATCCGGCCACCATTTCTAGTAGGCCAAACCTTTATTTTATGTATGACTACAAAATTTAGATAGGAAATTTGGAAATTCAAATTTTCAGCCATGCATCAGTTATGTGGCTTGCCCAAAATTTCGACCCCCCCGGAATCCCCAACTACATCCCGTAGACACATTGAAATAAAAATATTCGGCCGCCGAAAATAGGTAGACCGGGGCCGGTGACCGTCACAAAATGTGCTACAATCTCGCCGCCATCAGAGTGACCCAAACGCGTGACATAACTGTGACCTCACCGTGACTCGACGCGGTGAAAATTCTCTATGCAGCTTCTAGCTGGCCTCTGGACGTGTTTCTTGCACGCTGAACATTGGAGAACGTGGTGTGTCTCCATAACATTCATATGGAAGGCCAAAATCTCACAAAACTGTTCATTCTGGCTGAAGCTGCACCAAAATTGAGAATATCACATCTACACCCGCTCCTCCGCACCCGATTTTTTCTACCGCATACCATGGGGAAAAAAGCATCCATAAGACGTCCCAAGAGGCGCTTGGAGGCGCAGAACGTGCAGTCAAAGTCCCTGAAGGGTGGAAATAAGGAGAATATGCAGCTGGTGCCCAAAGTGACACCTACACCACGCAAACCCAAGGACTACCAGCACGAGTGCTCCAAAGTGCAGCGGAAGGTGCATCATATGCATCACAAGTAGGCGAAGCTTCAAAGCTCTGTCCTAGATTTGAAAAACCAGTTAAAGGCTCAGCAAAAGGAGCAGGCTATAGCTGTGCAGGCCTTGGAAATTGCTGCAAAGAGGGCCGCAGATTTGGCTGCCGAGCGCGAACAACAGTTTCTAGTTGTCCACGACAGAATCTATGCTTGACCACAGTAGCAAGCAGTCTGTGGCCGGATGGGAGAGCTGGATTGAATTGAACACAGCAATTTACAACAAAAGTCCGGTTGCGGAACACTTGCAGAAGAAATACACAATCCACCAGTTCCTCCAAATGCTGAAAGGCATGAATGGTGATCATGCAGCGAACAAGAAAGCAACCACTTGTATGATGGAGAGCTGGAAACAGGAGGAAGCAGTCAACGAGCTTGGGGAAGAGGCACTCGGTGCGAAATCACTGACCAAGCTTGTGATATACCTTCAACAATGGAACATGAAGAAAATTGCTGACGTGGGCGGAATTGCAGCGTGGGAAGCACTTTCTCCACACAAGCAGTCCGAGCACGACAAGAGGCTTATGGAGGAGGTGGTAAAGGCACTTGGGAAGGTGGCCTATGATGCACTCTCTCCCAATGACAAGAGACAGCTTGACCTCTTCATTTGGGCTGGATGCTGCATGCATAAAGATCAGAACAGCTTCAAGGGTGGGAATACAGAGATAATGGGAGCACCTCAACGTAACTGGCCCAGTCTTGTTGGCCAACAAGGCCAACAGCATTGCGCTCAAGCGACTACTCGAACCTGGTGCAAAGGTTCAGGATACCCTGATGGAACTGGAGCAAAAAGTGTTTAAGGAGTCAACCAGAGGCGGCGTAAAGTTTTTCGCCATTGCAGGTGCTATTCTGAATAACAAGGACAATAAAAAGGGCCAAGGGGACAAGCACACCGAGTTCATGACCTACTGCACAGGGAGATACCAAGTTCGCTTCCCCGATACAAGCAACAATCGTTTCGGAAGCTATGGCCTTGCTGCGGGTGAGCTTATTAAATTCCTAGATCATTATGGCGAGCTCATGGAAGTAATTGAGTTCTCGAAGACACATCCAGGGCTCACCAACATCAAGAAGAACCTGCGAGATGCTCTGGATGATCTGTCGACATTGACAGAGCTCTGCAATGATCTTATATTAGCAAATCATCACACATCCCTACATGCAAGTTGTGCGGGGACCTGGAGCCGAGCAGATCAATGTTCTGGATCTTGGTCCCCTCCATGTCGAGGTCCAGGAACATATCCAACACATCATCAACAACCCGGAGCTTCTCATCATTGATATCTCCCACGTCACTGCATCACTAGATGAGCAGGAATGGGAGGATCCTGCTGCAATCAAGGCAGTTATCAACTTCTAGTGATGGACACGGGGACGGGTTCGGGGATGGAAGCTCGACCCCATACCCGTCCCTGAGAAACCCGCACCCGTTCCTGCTCCCGGTTCCTGCTCCCGGGTCCGCAGGGACGGGGTAACCCGCGGGGCTGACACCGCGACCCATGTCCAATCAATGCACAGTTTCTTGGACCATAATGAAGTGAACTAGATAATATTGAAGGTAGTTAAAGAGACAATACTGGTATAGATGTATAGTAGATAAATAATAGTGTATTGTAAAAGATCATGTCAAGGTATAGCAAAAGAATAACAAATATTACTTGCAAGATTTCTTGTTGCTCGGCCCTTCCTGCTTATCATTGTCATCAACATCTACAACCAAAATCGTCTGCTTCATTTCCTTTGCCAAAAGTTCAGTACAATCAAGTCGCGTCGGCTCCAAGCACCCAGGCATAAGAATTTCCGGATAGTGGCGCCGGAGAGACGGTTGCGTGTGAAGACAAGCAAGTGGCGTCCTTGGGAAAAAGGCGCTCAACAGGTGTAGACGTAGCTGCATCAAATATTTAGCACTAGATCGGTTTCCATGAATGTGACTTACCGGGAATGGACAGATAGTCAAGCGCCATGCGCGAGAGGCGCGGCCAAACAATGTGCTTATCCCACCACCACTTCATCAGATCGGGGATCTTGAGGCGCTCGACAGGCTGTGAGAGGTACTCTTCCAGCTCGTCAGGATCTACCATGTTTCCCAGCATGTCATTATCCTCTATCCAATTCGTTGTTGCGTCGAAGCCGAAGTCCATTTGGCTTGATGCCCTGCTGAGCTGAGGATGGGTGTCAGCACAATAATCTTCCATTGGGAAAAAAGAACACTTACTCCATCACTTGACGCGTCCTCGAGACTAAGACCCGCACCCTCATCGACCTCGGTTGACACGTAGTTGGCCTTGACGTCCTCGCAAACTAGATCCTCGGCGGTGGAGATCCACCCCGACTCCACTTGCGAGTGTGGAAGTAATCGAGTTTGTAGTTTGGATGAAGAACTAATCCACGCTCAGTAACATGAGCTGAAACTCTGGAAGAAAATGATGTACTCATGGCAATGCGATAGATGTTGGAAGAGTCGGTGTGTGAGTAATATTTGTTGAGTGTGGACTTGGCAAGCTGGAGAGCCGACAGAATGGACGGGTGAAGGGCCCGCTTGGATGGACCTGACGGTCGAGACGGGTTGATGATTGTCGCCGTGATAAGATCATGGTGGGGATGACTTGAGTAGTCGTGCAGTGGGTTTCACTCGAAAAGTACAATGTTGCGTCCTTGAAAACCTGCCCTGTGTCAGGGATTAATTATATGTGAAGGATACAGATCCACACGCCTTCAATACATGTACCATATCCCCAACAAGACCCCACTGCACATCTGTCAGATCATATGCATGGTAACCCAAATTCCGATCTCCGGTGAAGTTGTTGATAACCTTCTTGTACATGAGCACGACCACGAGCATGTCGTAAAGTGAGTTCCAACGTGTGCGAACATCATGCGGAATGAGGCGACGGCTCATGCCATTTTCATCGCACTTCTTGAGCCAGGCAGGTAGACCGATTGTGGTGGAGTTGACGATCGCAAAAGCGAGGCGACGAATCTGTGAGGTATTATCAAAATGAGAAGACAGAAAAGGACAGAAGCACGCACCAGAGATATTACGACCTTAACAGCACTCAGATCCCTCAAAAGTGTCTCCTGCGCTTCCGCATCTATCTCATCCCGAGCTGAGGTGTCCTCGTCATCCTCCATGTCGTTTCCATTGTCCTCGGAAACTGAGACCAGGTCAGGCAACTCCAAGTCATCTTCGTCCTCGAGGAGCAAAGCCTCGCCATCTCCTCCATCCTCGTCCCCATCATCATTGTCCTCGTCATCATCCACATCACCTTCTTTTCCCTTCCCTTTCCTTCTCTTCTTCTTCTCGGGTGTGAATGGAAGCAAGAACACTTTAACGGCGAGATTGAGTGCGTGGGCAAAGCAGCGGACGCGATTGACTGAGTCGAAGTCGTTGTTCGGGTTGTTACCAAGTGCGGTGTTCTGCATGTCATTTGAGGACACATTGTCGCCTGTCCACGCCAGCACCTTTCGAGTATAATTAATTTCAGATGTTTCAAATAGAAAGGCAGTGCGTACCTTGCTTCCGATGTTGAATCTAGACAACATATCATTGAACTCGCGTGCAAGAGTCTCGCCAGTGTGGGACTGGAGACCATCGTCAGTGGAGAAGTTTGATAGAAAGATGCTATGTTGCGTACCTCTGGTACCTCGAAGATATCCAAGGGAAAAGAAAAAAGCTGTCCCTCGTGGTGAAGGTGTACCGTCCACGCAACAAATGCACGGTGATTGGGCGAGGTCCACGCATCTGTGGCAAAGCTAAGCTGACCTTTGTATTTCTACACTGCTATGAGCTCAAACTTAGGCCTGATGTGTGCGCGCACCTTCAGAAGCTCCTCAACGAAAGCACGACTGACTCTGAAGGACACGTTGAGGTCTCGTGAAACAGTTCGACACCCAGGAAGATTGAACTCGGGTCGCCCTGCACCAAGTATGGCCTTGAATTCGCGATCCTCGACAATGGCGAGCGGGCGGTTGTTCTCCGCCACCCAACGAATAATATGTGCACTGAAAAATTAAATAAGTGAGTGAAATAAGAAGAAGAATTAATGCACTGCAGCTCTGCCGGTGTGAGGGTACAATCACTGGGCACTGCAGGGCACTCGTCCTGGCGCGCAAACACTGCATGGATACTGCCATCCTTGGGCTGCGCATCAGTACCCTTCATCCTCGCCGTGACCACTGCCCTGCCCCAACACTTCTTCGCGTGCTTCGAGAGGGTGGAAGTCGAGGAGCGGTCCTTTGCGGGAGTTTTGTCCGAGTTCGTCTGATAGCGGCGTACGCCACCACCCGGCAGTTTACATCTGTGTGGTGCGTTGCACTCGAAGAACTGGTACTCGTGTTTATCAATGGAGATGTGGTTCTCAGGCGGGTGGAAAAACTGATAGACGTTGGAGCGAGATTTGCGCTCTAATTACAGAGCATCAGCAAACTGCGAATAAAGAGGGGTCTGGAACGCATGAGTTTCGGCGCCATCCGATACCTTGGACGAGGCAAGGCCTACCGAGAAAAATATCCTCAAGTCAGCACAAGAAGCATTCGGTAATAAAAGGAAAGTACAGACTTTTAGCAGCACTTGAAATGGACTGAACGACCTTCTTGGCTGCCATCGTGACTGCCTTCCCAGCCGACCTGGCCTTCTGCATGACCACCTGGACCCCAGACAAGTGGGATCCACCACTAGCAGAAGGCATCCTGCCGTGAGCGAGTGGGAAAAAGAGGAGATGCACTCACCTCATGCCACGCCATCTCGTATTTAAGGTATGGCCTGACTCTCCTATCCAGATACCCACACAATTGAATCTCGAGGAGTTGTGAGTCACAAATCGAGGGGCAGTGGGTCCTCGAGGAGACGTGAGTCATTGTGATGGGCAGTTTTCGAGGGGTAGTGGGTCCTCAATTGAATTTTAAGGAGTCAAGATGATCGAGCGTGAGATGCTGGCAAGGACTGACTTGAGCGTGCAGTTGTTGAGTACAACATTGAGGAAGCAGAGGTAGACGGCCATCAACGTATTACACTGGCGGGCGCTGACATGAACATTGAGTGTGCCAAGTCCATTGTTGAGGTATACAGGCACCCACATTGATCGGCGATCACAAAGATTGTTCATCATTTTGCTTTGAACCCCTTCTGACATTCTCATTGGCATATCCTTCATGAGTATTTTTTCCATTTTCCCCTGAAAATAGCATTTGTGTCTTTCGCCGAATGCCGAGCATACATGACGTAGATGGATTCTGACCACCTCTTGCTCGCAATGCATCTACGTCATTTTGTGTGATAAAGGAACCCAGAAAGTAGAAAGAGAATCATGACCTTCTGATAGGAAACCCATAGAAGCCTGATCTGTGGGACCGCATTCTTTCGGTGGTGATTTACCTATGACGATCACAGTGGCTGCAAGTCCTGCAGGACCACGGGACGGGGATGGGTTTTTACAGGTCCAGCTGATGGCCAACCCGGTGCCCGGCCCCGTTGATCCCGTCCCCGAAACCCAGCGGGGATCCCCGATCCTGTGTCCATCACTATCGACTTCATGCCAAAGCTTCCTCACCTGAAAGGAATAACTATCGCTTTTTTCCATGGTGCACTGGCAACGTGGGTTCACTTCTCATTGGAATTTGCCCTGGGGGGTCTGATTAATGAGGCATCTGTGAATGAACATCAACTGGCCTGGATGCCGGCAATGAATGATGCCAACGAGGGTTCCTTGGAACAGTATCGAGTCAAAATGTGCAATGCAGCGACACTTACCCTTCATCAATTCAATTCGGAGGTTATGTACAAGCAAAACAATACCCAAGACTTCATGGATGCGCTCTTTGAACCGCCCGACCATCTGTACATCATGTGTTTGGCCCGGAAGGAGGACACGAGTGGGATGGAACGTAAACGGAAGGCAGAGCTTGCTGATTTCAGAATCAGATTGGCAAAGATGAAGAAGGACAAGGAGATTGCTAAGCACCAGAAGGAGGTTGATGACCTTCGAACTCTGGTGAAGGTCACACTCGTCTCAACCATGGCTGAAATCTACAACACAGCTTGTGAATCTCACAGTCAAGAAGCTCCACCAGCAACTGGATGCTTTCTGCTTGCGAGGAGTCCCAGACATCAAAGCAAATAGCACCTACACCTGAAAGTCCGACAAGCAGGCAGCACTCGAAGCGGCGCTCAAAAACTACCTCCTGAGCCCAGAGTTGTACCCAGTTCCTGAATCAGTTCTTTCCAGAATTTCTGTAACAGTCGTCCGCCCAGCAACAGAAGTTGTCGAGGAGTGGGTAGAGGAGGAAGACATAGAAATGGAGGATTAACGTGTTGTTATATTATTTTTAATGTTGGTACAGGTTATGACTCGAGTTCCAGAACATCCAGATGCCCAGAATCAGCCAGAAGGAGTGTCCGCACCTCATAAATGTGTGAGACAGTCAAAAGTCAAAGGTCAGCATGTTTTGATGTGGCGGTGCACTGACAAAGCTGGCCATCAAATGAGCTGGCGGTGCCCACCTCCACAGAGGACATTTTTGTCTCTGAGACAAACATTGAGACAATCAATGATGTCGGCTGATGCTGACAGCGACCACTGGCGACCACTGTACTCCTTCCCTCCTCAATGCTGGAGCCTACCCTCTTCTATCTGGATTGAAAGTACCACTGACACTGCACTTGTTCTTCTGCAGACCTTTTATAAAGCTTTTATGGGTTTTTAGTTTTCTCTGTTGTTTACTCTGTATATCTGTTGTATTGTTTGAGGCCTTTGACACTGCCTACAGGTGCAGGCTGATTCTTGATACCAGTAGGTCTTGAATTCTATGCTCCCGCTGATTTTATGATGTCCATGACACCACCTACGGGTGCAGGCAAGATCGTTATGACTGTTGAATTGTTTTGTGAGGCCCTTGACACCTCCTACAGGTGCTGTCTAATTCTTAATGTTTGTAGGTCAGTTAAATTCCATGTTCTGACTGATTTTGTCAGGCCTATGACACTGCCTACAGGTGCAGGCTGTCAGGCACACTAACCAACACACTATAGAAGTGCAGAAGGCCCAAGGCTGAACACTTGCTTGGAGGATGAGTGAGGAATAGAGGAGGAGAATGAGCACTGTATTGCTAGTGGAGATATGACCAGCTCAAGACTGGGGAACTACACTACTACAGGCAGGTATATATACTACTAGTCTCTACAGCTTTAGGCAGTGCTACAGCAATGCATCACAGCAATGCACAGTCCTACAGCATTGCACAGCTCTGCACAGTATACAGCTTTGTACAGCTTGTCTGGCTGTAGCACAGCTGTACAACAGCAGTATCTACTATACTAGGATGTCCATGTGACTACATAACTGTGAGATAAATATGGAATAACTAGTGATAAGATAAGATAAAAGAACTGTTCATGACACAGGCCAAAACTTGAAATCAGTAGGTACCCTGAATTCTATGTTTTCACTGATTTTTTTCCAGAGGCACTTGACACGGCCTACAGGTGCGAGCCAATTCTTGACCTCTTTTCAGCTGACATAGTGCTAGCACAGGAAGCCTCAATGAGCCAACAGAAGGCTACCAAAGGTCAGCGATGAAAGGCATGAGATTTGATATCAATATTGTTTTGTATTTCTGTGATTCCATGTTTCAATGGCACATGTATCACTTCATTTCTTAGATATCGGCTTTTTCAGGAGGAAAGCATTGTAACCTATGTCGTAGCATAGCACGGGTTAACTGCTAGTCTATTATACAAAAGACAACAGCCATGTCCCTGTACACAAGACAACTTATATGTCTCCGATAACCTGATTGGCTGCTCAATGGTCAGCTGCTGATGCCAAGTTGATGCAGGTGAAACCGGCTGAAGGCGACTGATCAATTTTGCATGTGACTGCATCCAGCCTGGCACATCTTTCCTCTTACCGTCATGGCACAGCTGCTTTCGCTGCGCCATTTGCTTCCAAAGCCTGTGTCTCAAGCTCAATCTGAGTTCACCCTTAAGGCAAGTAATGCAAGAGTTCTCATGGATGGCTGTTTGTGGTTGATTTAGCCCACAACGATGCGTGACTTCTGTCATTGAGACACATCATCGAAATCTCCCGAGTAAATACTCACATCCTGGCATCCAGGATTTTCTCACTGACCTTGATTTCACAGGACTTCAGATGTTTCTCATCCTGTGCAGCTCAGTTGGTGTTCATTAGGCCAGAAACGATGCCGAGAGAGGGAA
Source organism: Mycena sp. CBHHK59/15 (assembly GCA_029204085.1). Lineage (NCBI taxonomy): Eukaryota > Fungi > Basidiomycota > Agaricomycetes > Agaricales > Mycenaceae > Mycena > Mycena sp. CBHHK59/15. Next base: position 9,779 of record JARGXW010000122.1, read on the forward strand.
ACCCTGGAAAATAACAAGCCCATGGTAAGAATGCAATTAGCGATGCAGATTACGGCTCACAGATTTCAAGCCTTCAGCATCAGCAAATTCATGTCACTCTGAAGCTCAGCGAGCCTGACGACAGCGAGAACTTGCAGCAACGAGCCAATCTCAGTTATTGACACCCGATGATCATCGAAGTCGTCGATCCAAGGCTCAAAAATTCCGTAGGCAAATAGAAGATGCAGAACGGCGGCTGGATATTGCTCCAGATTGTGGTGTGTGAATGCTGCCAACATTTGAGACAGCTGCTGAATGCAATACTTACACACAGATTTGACTCAGGCTCTCAGCAAAATCCTCAACCACCGACAATTGGTCCAGACATCACAGGGAGAGTTATCAAGATAGGATGTCGCAGCACTTTCATTGTTGACGTGGTGATCTTGAACCTAATTCAAAGCTAACATTGTACTCTGAACCGAATACATTTTCACACTGCCTACAGGTGCAGGCTGAGGTCTGATACGAAATCAGTATGCAGTGTAACTCTTTTGTGATCCCTCCATGGATGCCGTTTAATTTGATTATAATATCTCTGCCTACATGATATGCATTGTGCGATGAGGACATAGATTTTCAGTCGACACCACCTACGGGTGCAGGCTGATGCGCAGACCACAATGGGTTTCAATTCTTTGTTAGACAGGAGGACACGAGGAACCAACCAATAGGTTGGTGACGAGCATCCCCTGAATTCAAAGATTTCAGACAAAATCACATAGTTGCTCAGTCAATCTGATTTGTATTACCGTAGCGGAGCACAGGTTCCTGCTAGTCTATTACAATACATGGGGTACGTGCAGAGGGCTACCAACGAGAAACCATAGAATACGACGTGCAAAAGCAAAAAGCAGACCAAAATATGTGTTCTGCACATGAAGGGACACCTGGAAACAGTGCCATCTATGATGACCTGTTGCCACACGAATCGGTGTGTCCAGCGCCGTGCCCACCCACTCATACCAATACATGTGATCCTTGCGTATCGTGTATGTCGCCCCGAGGGTCCATATTGTCCGACCATGCTCGCTGTCTGTCTACCAGTCCCCTGAACATGTAAATATTGTGGGCAGCGGTCAGTGGCAACCTGCAAAGTGCATGCAGTGGGTGGCCTACTGGGTGCAAGAGTGGCAGCAACAGTGAGCCAGCGTGGAGAGCAACAGGGGAGGCGGGGGGCAGCGCAAGCATTGTCGATGTGGGGGATGGGAGAAGGGGAGCATCGGTTGTGGCATGGTGGAGGTTGGGAGGAGGGTGTGGTGGTGGGCAAGAGGAAGTCAGTGACACCCATCACAGTGGTTCTGTTTGTGGTGTTGAGACAAATAGTGGTGGTCGGCAACGCACCGCTAAATTCAAACTCCGACAGATGCTCATCGAGCGGTAGCACAGTTTTCTGCTTCCTACAGCCACTTTCGCGACAACTTTGTGTGGGGCAAAATAATGGCATATTATAACTAGTTAAAATGATTGTAGCAGATTTTTCATTTACTATCAGGATGTACCTAAAACAGTCAATTGCGGGTATAAATCCCTTTATATCTACGTCCGCTGGGCAGATATTAAAAATCAGCAACAATCATTTCATTCTAAATGAATAATGGCATACAATTTGCTGCAACTTCGGGCCCAGAGCTTCCCGTGGAGAGCCAAAATTTTAGGAGGAGTGAGTCAGGGCAGGCATACTGAATCCCAGATGGGTGGAGTTTTGCCGCTCACATTGGGACCCAAACAAGATGTTATACGTGCAAGTGACATTCTGAGGGCGATTTGAGGTCTTATGAGGCGATGGAGGCATGTTCTGAGCAAAAGACTTGTAGAAATAGGGGAACCTTCCTAATCCGGCAATACCGGTTTTTTGATCACCGATTTCCGGCAGGGTTGCCGACCACCACAAATAGGGCACGCAAATTGCCTTATCTGGCGCACGTGACGAGGGCGAAAAGTCGAAGACTTATTTCTCCTGTTCCATGATATAGGTCACCGCGTCGCTAACTTGAACCCCCTGTCGGCAAAAACCTCCAATAATGAGCTTCACGAATGACCACTGGGCTCGATTAGCCCAGGCCAAAGTCGCCGAGATTCTCGCCGATACGGCTCTCGACATCCCCCTGAACGACGCCTCATCGATCACGACGCCCGACGCCAAATTCGCGTTTACAATCGACCACACCCTGCTGAAGCCCAACGCGACCCCGGCGCAGATCGACGAGCTATGCGATCAGGCGATCCAGCACAAGTTCAAAGTATGTGAACTCCAATATGTCATCTCCGAAACGCGTGTTTACCGCCTAGAATCGTGCTAGTCGTGCTGCGTGAACGGAGTCAACGTGGCGCAGGTTGCACAGCGTCTACAGGGCAGCGGCACCATTGCATGTGCTGTAATCGGGTTCCCGCTCGGCGCGGGGACGTCGGCAGCCAAGGCATTGTGATTATAATGCCTGCATATTCACAAAACGACTGGCACTCAGTTCCACGAACCAGTGAGGCGAAAGACGCGGTCGCGAACGGCGCGCACGAAATCGACATGGTCGTGAACATCGGCGCGCTGAAAGCTGGGAACTACGCGCTCGTCCACGCGGACATCCGCGCGGTCGTCGAGGCCGCGCAGACGATCGTCAAGGTCATCCTCGAGACGGTCTTCCTGACGGATGCGGAGAAGATCGCCGCGTCCTTCCTGGCTGCGGAGGCGGGCGCGGCGTTCGTCAAGACGTGCACCGGCTTCGCGGGCGGCGGGGCGACCGCCGCGGACGTCCTGCTGATGCGCAAGACGGTCGCGTACAAGGCGGGCGTGAAGGTGAAGGCCTCGGCGGGGATCCGCGACTTCGACAAGTGTGTGGAGATGTTCAAAGCCGGCGCTGAGCGAATCGGGACGTAAGTTGTTTGATTGTTCTGCTGGCTGTGTAGCTCAGGGCCGTTCGCAGGTCGTCTGGAGCCGCCATCATGCAGGACCTCAAAGTCACCAGTACGGGGTATTAGCGGACGATAATTCAAAACTGTAGTACATATGTCGGCAACGGCGTTATCTTTCCTTTCTTCTTTCCACAGCCGCTCAAATCAACTAATCCTGCCCCGCCTCCGCCTCCTTCATCCTGAGCCACATCCCGTCCTGTCGCAAACCCGCATGAGAATCGCATACTTAGTATAATTCCGCACCCAGCTCACCGTGCTATACATCGTCAAGTGCATCTTCGGGCGGAACTTGTCGATGCCCTTGCGCCCAGGGGCGGACCGCCACGAGGCGGGCGGGTGGCCCTCGGGCTTGAACGCGTCCTCGTCAAGCGAGAACGACGCGAAGGCCTGCAGCAGCCGGATGAGCATGAAGGACATCTCGTTGTACGCGAACTGCTGGCCGAGACAGATGCGCGGCCCGGCGTTGAACCTAGTGTGAGTTAGAAAGGAAGAAAATAAATGAATTGGACGCACGGGAGGAACTGGAACGAGTTGTTGAGGAGATATTTCTTGAGGCGCTCGTCGAGGAAGCGCTCCGGCGAGAACTCCTCAGCTGGAAATAAAAAGGATCCACAATAAGTCTTGGTCTATGTGATCAAAGTCGCGACAGACCATCGGGGCCCCAGAGATCTTTGCGCCGGTGCATCATGAACACCGAGTACGGGATTCTAGAGGGTGAAATGAGTGATAAATATCATAAAAACGCAGAATCAACACGTACTTCACGCGAGCGGGGATGTAGATCGGCTTGTCGTGCGGGTCGGGCGAGGGCCATGTCGTTGCGTGGATGCTTTCCCTGCGAGGCGTTAAGCATGCGCATTCATGCGGATACTATCAACGGGTGTTGATTACCTGACGTTGAATGGACTGCGAGTGGGTAGCTTCAGCGTTAGTAATTTTGGATAGACGCGATACGCACACTGGTGGATACAATCTCATAGATTCTTGGTTCAACATCCATGAGCGCGTATTTTGTAATCAACTCAACGAAAGTGTCCACCGTTGATGACAGCCCTGAGGTACTTCATGTCACGAATATCATCGTAGGTCGGCCTGCGGCTCGACCCGACGTGCGTGAGCACTTCTTCCCGGAGGCGCGCACAGACCTCGGGATACATTGACAGGCTGAAGCGTGCACTGAGCCAGGTAATTACGGGGAGATGAGGGCAGAACGTACAAGTAAACGACCATGGTCATGACGTGCATGGTGGTGTCTCGCCCCGCTGCGTGGAATCAGCAATAACCTGGGAATTTTTGGGAGGGCATACCAAGCAGAATATTCAGCCTGGGTATTTTTTTTCAGCACACATTGTGACAATGCGCAACTGAAGACAGCACTCACGTTTCGTCTTTCAGAACCTTAGGATCTGCGATAAACGCGTCAGAAAAAATAGCAAAAGCTGTGGCGCCCCACTCACCCGACGTCGAATTCAGCAACTCATCCAGCAGCGTCTCCCCCTCGCCCGCGCCATCCAACGCCTTCCCCCCCTGCCCCGCCTTCGCCAACAGCCTTTTCTTCTCCACCGCCGCATGTATAATTGGGTCCAGAAACGCGCTCACGATGCGCATCGGCGCGGCCGTCGTGTCGCGGAACACCTCGAACAGCGGCCAGATGTGGCCGAGGTTCTCGCGCTCCGCGATCGCCTGCATCGCGTCGCTGAATGCCGCGATGAACCTGTTGGCGGTCTGTGCCTGCGCGGAGCGCGACTGCGGCGGCGGGAACGGCACGTTGTGCGCGTACGGGATGTTTGCGTGCAGGCTGTCGACGCACGAGCCAAAGAGGAACTCTGTCGCGGAGTCCATCGTGAAGCGGCCGATGATGTCCTGCGGACAAAACTTATGTTGTGTTCGGGCGTGGATGAGGAGAGCGGACCTGGAAATCGACCGCGTAGCCGCCTCGCACACGCTCCTTGAGGATGGAGATGACGGTGTCGGCGTGGTGGTCGAATATGTCGAAGTGGCTGACGCGGTCGCGGCTGAAGTAGGGGCGCGTCATCGCGCGGTGAAATTTCCACATTTCACCGTCAGAGTTGAATACACCGGTCTAAATTGGATGTTAACTCTTGCATGCGCGTGTGACGAAAACTGAACTCACCCCAAGAACACTGTCCATGCCAAATTGGAACCGCTTGCCTAGGATCCATGAGCCTCTGTAAATTGAACCAATGAAGTTTAGCCACCAACCTTTTACATAATTGTTGAAGTCCGAGGCCAGGATATGCTTGATGTGCTCCGGCCACACGGTGAATATCGCGTCGATCCAAAGGATCTTGACGTTGACCACTGGACCGCCGTTCGCAATCATCTCGTTGAATCCGTCACCTGTTAACCATGCAGGTGAGCGAACGTGCAGCGAGAAACGTCAGGACGCGCACCGGGATACCCAAATCTGCGATTCATCAATAACGCCTTCAGGAGGTCGATGTGGCCAATTTGTTTGCCCTTCACTTCCGGCGCGAGGCGTGCCCCCATTGCAGCCGCCTCGCGGCGGAGGCGGATGTCCCTCAATAGCACTCGGACGGTGACATACAGCGGGAGGCTGGCGACTGTGAGAAACACGGTTGCCCACGCAGGGACACCGACGCCCAGCCGTCGGGACACATGGTGAAAGCCAACACCGAGTGCGACGGGGATGCTGAAGACGCGGAGACACAGACCCGCGAGGAAGCTCACACCAGGAGGAGGCATTGCTGGTATTGGCCAAGTTTGGGAGAATCATCTGTAGAAGTACGGCTCTCGGTAACACGGAAACACGGGTCTCAATAGCCAGATCCTCGTCAGGCGACCAATCAACTGATTGCCAAATTCAGACATATATATAGCACTCAAGCCTTCCGAAACCATTTGATCATGCGCATGATGAGATCATTCGTGATCCAACCGCTTTAGGCGGACAATTTTTCAAGAAAGCAAAAACGGATACATAACAGTCTCCTCTCAATGTAGAACCACCATATTTGAAGACCTAGACAGTCCAATAAGAATACTCGATTTTTCCGTGCTTTTATAAGTACCTTGGTTTGGATTGACGGACCCCGAAACTCGCCCACCTGCCTGAAACGGGTGTCAGTCCTTATCTGGGATTACATACCCGAACTCCTCTTAGATAATAGCGCAGAAATTCTCCATCGTCTATAAGCAGACCTCACTAGCACTGCAGGTCTAAACATAAATAGTACAAGATACATAGATTTACACAGACGAAGATGTCGCATTATTGAAAATGAGTAGGTTCGGGGTGTTGGCCGGCAGCACCGACAGCTTGCCCTTTGTCGCAAGCGCAAGCAGCGCGGCCTTCATCTCAGCGGGGCTGAGCGTCCTTGGGCCCGCCGCAGCTTCCGGCACCCACAGATCCGGGAGGAGGCCCGCGATGGGGCGCGGCAGGACCGCGCGGAGGATGGTGTAGATGCGCGAGGGCGCACTGAAGGTGCGCTGCGGCTGCAGCGCCGGCGGGAGGAGGTCGTGCGAGAAGACCGGGTCGAAGGTCGCGGAGGGGTAGATGCCGAGGAGGTACGCGACGAGGCCCGCGGTGTGCGGCGATGCCATGGACGTCCCGGAGAGCGTCGCGGTCGCGTCGTCCCGACCCTTAAAGGTCGACAGGACGTTGAGCCCCGGCGCGAAGACGTCCACGCAGGGCCCGTGGTTCGAGAAGTAGGCGCGCTCGTCGGATTGCGTGGAGGCACCGACAGTGATGACCTTCTCAGCGGAACCGGGGCTCGACGCGCAGGCATCTTCGTTGTAGTTTCCTGGACGGGTGGCAAATGAGCAAACTCGGACATTGGATGGGGTGGAGCGAGACACTCACCGGCGGCCACAGCAATGTGGATTCCCTGGTCGACAGCGGCGTTGAGGGCCTGGTTCAGCGCGCGCGATACGTCGCGGCTCCCCAGGCTCATATTAACCACCGAGCCCTTGTAGCTCGTGTGCCCCGTCGCCGCGTACTCCTTCTGGGCTGCAGCAGCCTTTGCTGCGGCTGACGACACAGCATACGTGATCCCCTTGATGATGTCGGACATGCTCCCGTAGCCGTCAGCGCGCATGACCTTGACGGCGATGACATTCGCGGCCTTCGCTACGCCGTACTTGCGCGACGCGATGGTCCCGGCGCAGTGCGTCCTATCCCCCATCAGCGCCACGAAAGCCTGCCTGAGAAGCCGGCTCACCCATGCCCGTTCTCATCCTCGTCAACGTCATTCTGTACGATCGTCGCTCCCCATGACGCCCGGCCCTCGAACTCGATGTGGCGCACGTTGATGCCCGAGTCGATAACGTACACATCGACGCCCTCCCCGCCGCGCGTGTCGTATCGGTACTTCCCATACGTCCGGAACGAGATCTTGTCGCGGTGGCTCACTCTCGTCAAACCCTAATCGCAGAACGTCAGCGAAAGCACATCGGTATGGCATAAAACGCACCCACGGAGCACCCTTCTGTGTCGCCATGTCTACGTCAGAGTAGACCGTGTACACGACGCGGTCGTGCTCGATGTAGTCGACCTCCGGCATGCCCCTCAGCCGCTGGATCAGGGTCTGCGAGAAGCGGCCGGCGTAGCCACTGATTGGGCCGTCGTAGACATGCTGGATGCCCGCGCCGTCGGCGAGCAGCGGGTGCTCCTCCTGCACGGCCTGCATGAAGTTGACGTGGTTCTGCACGTGTACAGTGGGCTTGAGCACGACGATGTACGAGTCGTTGATCAGGCCGCCGCGTGGCTGGTCGCCGCCGAGCAGCGGCGCGAACGTGAAGGGCAGACGATTGTTCACCGTGGGGTTCGAGTCCGTGTGGCAGTTGGTTGTGGCGAGTGGGCTGGCGACGCCGGCAGTGATGACGGACAGTGCCGCTAGCAGGTAACGGCCGAGGTCGAACATACTGAGCGATGGGCAAGCCGCCTGCCAATCAAGTCCCTTATGTAGGGCTGAGAGCTGTATCTGTTACTTGAGTGCGCAGCCTTGCCATGATGCTGCGGCATCAAGGATGGTATGCTCTGCCGTCATGGTCGGTGACAAGTCGGTGATCCCGCGAGCTACACCGCCCGGCTCCTCGAGTGTCCAGCACTATGTACGGTTTCTATACAATTAGCTCGAGCTGGAAGTTGACTCTTGTCAAGACTCACTAGTACTCACTAACCACTGGAATCAGAATTACTACTTAGTTGAATCGAAGACAGACTGATATTGTTGCCCATCAGGCTCTTCCCTTCGAACTGTCTTCTTGGTCTTCGGGATGAATCTACCCAGGCGTCTTATCTGCTGTGAGCCTCGAGCCATACGATCTAGGAGCACGGATGGTGGTTGAGGAGATACGAAGCAAATATCAACAAAGCCGCGGCAAAGTCTAAAGATAGTTGCGTCTAAGCGCTCTAAACACTCGCCGAGGATTCTGATACCGAGTAGGGCGCCACCTGAGCTCTAGTGGAACCGGACTACCTCCCTTTTTCTCTTTCTTTCTTCTCTTCGAATTTCTATCCACTGGCAGGGCCGCTCAGCTGAACACCCTGAAGGTCTGAACTTGAAGTTCAAATGAACACGTTACATATATAATGTCCCCTCTGAAATTGCAACTCGTATATTCCAGTCCGAAAGCACTGTGCCCGATCCACTACAAATTTAATATAGTCCTTATACCTATATACAATCCAAGATCAAAAAGGCACATATGTTACAGCACGCTGTTTGGAATCCACCGGTTGATACATGATTCAAGTCCAAAGGTTGCAAAGCTGCAGAGAAAGTCAATGCGGTCGGCATTGCAAGCCTATGGACTAGTCACAAGGTCACTGACCGTTCCAAGCGTCGAATGTCTACAAATTAGAAGAGAACAGCGTCGTGTCAGGATTATATCCAATTTGAACGCCAGAAAATTGCCAGTAAAACAGAACAGAGAGTAATGCTCAGATAAATCCACAAAGCGAGTTATATTCCCGTTGGAGTTTTCCCAACAGATACTCTGCGCGACGGGTTGAGTAATGGCATCATTTCACGAGGAAATAGAAATCTCACCGACGAGCGGGCTCCCCGCCGCATACATCGTCATAGTCGAGATCCCATGCTGCAGGTCCACGAGCAGTGCCGTCTCGTCTTCGCTGGCCGGCACATCCATGCTCAACGTCTGCGCCCAGTCCGCCCGCACCTTCTGTGCGCTCCGGATCTCGTCGAGGAGAACGCTGCACGCCATGGAACACACCGGCCCAACTACCGGGTCCGAATAGGTCAAGTCCGGGACGCTGTGGTTACCGAGGCACTGCAGAATCGACCGCGCAGCGAGAAGGCACTTCTCCTGCGCCTCAGGATCGACAGCAGCGGTTTGTCGGTTTATTCGGATGGACGCTGCGGCGACCAAGGCATGGGTGAGGACGAGGGTGCGGTCGTCCGAGAGGTAAACAGTCGGAAGGGTCCGCCAGAAGTTAGTGATACGGGCGTCCAACCAGGTGTATGAAGTCATGTAGGACGAAAATTCGTCGGGTGGAAGATCTTAAGACAGAGTGGTTAGGAAGGCTCGCGAATGGTGCGGTTTAATTGGCAGCGTACTCGTCGACCACTTCGCAGCGCACCGTGAAGCCCTGTGTAGAAGAATTGACGCCTGGGCATGCAGGGCCGATGTGGGGCCATTTCTTGCAGGTTCGTCTACCAGGAACTTTCCGACAGTATCGGCCCCAAGGTACGTGGGTGAAAACGCGCCACCTTCGTAGTCCGACATCTCCATCGGCCACGGGGTATCGATATCCGACCCGGCGAACTCGAGGAGGGAAGAGTTGATACTACTAGCGCAGCTCATGGCGAGATTCAGTTTGGATTGCAGGCATGCAACAACCCAGAACCCGCGGATCCGTTCGCCCTCCTCCACTGCGTCCTGGGGAGGGGGGAGGTATATCTCCAAGATAGGGGATCCATCGAGCCCGGTTGGTGAATCAGGGCGCGTGGAACGGATCTTGTGCAATTTATATCCAACCGCCAAAGTCGCTGCCCCGTTGGCGTGGAGCTGCGCCTCGAGGAAACGTTTGTTGGCAAAAAAGTAACTCGAGAGCAGGACCTGAGCCTGTATCGTATGAAGAAGTGACGCCGAGCTTGTGTTGGTAGAGACCTCTGTGGAGATGTATTGTTGAGCACGTCTCAGGAAGGTGAATGTCATCTCAAGGAGTGGTTGGGAGTGGGATAAATGTGCACCCCATAGATACACCGCACAGAGTAGGGCGGGAGATGGACGCAAGATGTCACCAGTCGGAAGTGGCAGAAGGGCAGAGTCACGGAAGCGTTCGAGATGTAAAAAGAACCCAAATTGTCAGGCATGAGGGAGGAAATATTGAAGGCTGTGGCAGGTCGACTTCAGAGTCTACCGTCTAATTAAGTGGTAACAACGTACAGGGCTTGTATCGTTCCGAAATTCGGTTCCTTGTAAAGAAAAGTAAGCGGAAAGATTTTGTTTAATAGTATAGGCTGCTTTCACATCATAAATAAAAATGTCCGGAGGAGTATGAGGCGCGGATTCTGATCAAAAGCCTGAGGGTCAGAATAGGTAGGCAAAAAATAGAAGAGAACGCGCCAGCAGAAAAATCGCTGTACGGTGAGCTTGCCACGGAAAATTCTGGTGATCCAGAAATGTGTCGAGAATCCGAGCGAGAATTATAACTTCCGGCCGACCCCCAGGTTCCAGGCACATTTGCGAGGTCATTGAGACTAGACTGAAGTTGGAAAACGGTATTCTCTAGCTCCATAGTCTTCGACGTTACATCTGTGTATTCGCAGGGATCGTCCTTCGGTACCCGCGTGCAATTACCGCAAATTGGGTGCTGCGGGTTCTCGTCAGTTGAGGGACATCATAACAAGCTACTAACTTACGACTCCATCGCATCTCTATGCGGTAAGAGATGTCAGATATGATATTACTAGGTAGGGTTTCACCGGTACACTTGTACTCACAATCTTCAGATGACTGCCAAGTGGAACCGTCAGCATTTCTCCTGCGTTGCAGTTTTCTGAACCATACCGGCAATTCAGGCACGCCTTTCCACGTCTCAACGGCTGGGCTCGTGGCTTCGAGGGGCGTTTCCTTATCGACTTCTTCGTTTCCATACGGTTTGCGTTCGAGTGGTGGTCCCCACATGTCGAGGAGTTTCTTTATAACAACTTGAAGCAATTGTAATCGCCTCCCAGTCTGCTTACAATTCCTGCCAATATTTTCGATTTTGTCAGCATTCGAAGTCCACTGATTCACCAACGCGATGAGCAGTGCAACCAGTTCAGAAAAAGAGCGGAGGCGGTGTAGAACTAGAGATTATGTAACCCCATATAACCCATCAATTGATTTTCGCTTCTCTACCATGATCTACGTCGGCAGTTGGTTGGTAGGAAAGGCAGCGACGGCTGTGTCAGACCCTGAGTAATTCGTGATGGGCGGTGGCTTATACATCCCCCGGAGCTCCGTCTAGATTGCCAGCTCACTGCCAGTTGTGAACTTGGGGTGAACTCAATAGCTTCTTCCGTAGATTTATGATGGTATGTCAGTCCGCATGAATCCACACAAAGCTTCCCCACAAACCCCCATCGTGACGAGCAATGAAATTTATGTCTGAAGCCGAGAATTGAAGCAAGGGCGTCATAGCCGTGAAGAGAACCTCCATTGTCGTTGCTGTGTTGATCTGTTCGGCGCTCGGGTGCTTTACCCTCTTTTCGGCCGCTTAGCTGCAGCTCGAGTCAGTCTTGCATGGCCCATCGACTGGACCATCTCAACGCGATGTGCCCTCACTGACTCGGTCTTGAACCGACGTTCCGGGCGACGCGGTGTGTAGTTTACTTGTATCCCGTGCACTTGACGCGAAAACTCCAGGACTTCTAACGAATAATCTGTAAGAGGGATACGGGTTCCTTGGTAGGGAGTGTCCTTGTGCTAAGCAAGCAATCGTTGCTGGACTTGAACATCATATCAATTTCTTAAGCAATTCGTTGCAGAGAAAAAACAAGAGATAAAAAGGTGTGCAGGTTTAGGCAGTGAAGTCCAAAATTGTGTCCCACAGTGCGTCGCAAGGGCCATCCTTTGAATGCTATGAATACTGACACGTAGAAAATGATTATTGACTCACCAAGGAGTTGCTTTGGACAGCTTGGACGAAATTGTCCGGATCAACATTAATATTTCCCTTATATGCCAACTTCGCCAAAGTGTTTGCGGACGGGCCGGGAATGTACTTCGGCCAGTTCACGGCTGGGGACGTATTCGGGTCTTTAATGAAATTCGCGATCGCGGTTTGGAATGTGCTGGACCAAGTAACCTCTGCAGGGGTGGCGGTGGATCTGACGAAAGTTCCGAAAAGCGGACCGACTACATCAGAGATGTGAGTCGGAAGCAAATCATCACCAAGTTAACAGGTGCATGTTATTTTACGCACTTTCAGAGGAATGCCATGCTCCAGCTCCAGGGAATTTTTGAAGGTCAGCAAACACAGCGCCTGGAAGAAAACTGAGCGAAAGGAATCGGGCGCCAGATTATAGGATATACCGTATGTATAACGAAAGACGCTACTAATACCAGAGCCGACTAAAGCGGCGCTCCACAACTCGGCTGGGCTATTGAAAAAGGTATCAATATTCAGCACCCACTCAGCGCACGCCTAACAACACACCATCGGAAAGCTACATCACGAATTGCATCGGCAATGACCACACTATCGTTCAGGCCAGGGTACAACGACCGTACGAGGTCGGGGGAGATAGGGAGTCCTGGGAACTCTATACCCAGGAAGTCCGTCAGGCTCGTGGTTCCTTCTGCGAAAGCAGTTCCGTCGTTTTCCATATTGCCGATTATAAGGGGAACTCTGGCCGTGGATTTGGAGCGAAGACGTTCGAGTGGATTAGTGAACTCCGTAAAGCTAATATTCCGTCATGATTCTGCCGTAAAGGAAATGTTACAAGGATAACGACTCACTTGTCAACCAAAGGTCCAAACGAACCACTGAGAGGCCCGTTCGTGAAATTTCGGATGGTCGCTGCAGGGACTTGTCTCACGCACTGCAATCTGGCCGCACCCGGGGCTTGCGTGCATCCAACCGTCGCGGCAAAGGTATTGAATGAAGCGAAAGAAGGAATTGGAGATGTCGAAGTTATAGCTCCAGATAACATCACACCAGCTCGGAAAGGTGTTTTGACTCGGTCTCGTACAATCGCTTGGCCTACCGACCAGGAGCCGGCAGATTGACCCTGATTGGGAAAAAACGGTATAACATCAAAACGAGACATTCCGCAAAGTCCAAAAATCAAACCATTATAGTGACTTGGGATGGATCTCCGCCGAACTTGGCGATGTTGAGCTGTACCCACTCCAAAGCTAATTCTTGATCAAGGTAACCGAGATTATTTCTAGTGATTGGCAGATCCTCCGACCCGGGGAATCCAAAGACGTTCGTCCTGTAATTGATAGTGACGACGACGATGTGTTGGTTTGCTGCTAGAGAGGTCCCATCATATGCAGGAAGAGACGCCGACCCAAAGATAAGGGCCCTACACAATAAATAAAATACAATTGTCGAGATGATTCCCCGAACTCACCCTCCATGTATCCAGAATACCACGGGCTTTTGCTTCTGGATATTTGTAGCAGGAGCCCACACATTTCTACGAAAGGAGTTTATGAATCGAAAGTCAAGTAACAAACGTGGGTATAATGACGCACAGGAACAGACAATCTTCGTCCTCAGAAGCGGGAGGGGGGTTATTGAATAAGAACTGCGTAAATGCACTTCCGACAAATGCGAACTGTTGTAGGCAAGATGGGGCGAGAGCTGTAGTATTCTGAGCTTGCCCAGAGACGAATGGGACAGGCGGCTCCCAGCGGAGCTTTCCGGTTGGAGCTTGGGCATACCGCTGATAGAAAGAATGTTCTACGTTGCAATGTTTCGCAAGGTGGTATGTAAGCTCACGATTCCTTTGAAAGACATCACTTCAATCGTCCGTCATCAAAGTGCTCTTCACTAGTGTGCCAATGAGGAAGACAGACCTCCATCGACCGCCACGCCATGAAGCTTTCCAGACGTAGTTGAGACCGCCGGATTTGTCTGGCATGAAACATAGGCAACGAAACAGGAAAAAACCAGGGGAAGAAATCTCATGTTGAGGAGCAGGATGTTGCTGCTCAAGCGACGATGTCTGTTTTATATATAAGACGTCGAGACTCGGTGACTTCAAGACATTCAGCCGAACAAACTCTCACCGGGAAGGCGTGATTCCGAGTCAGCAGGACAGTTGCAGAACAGCACCCGGACGTCACTCCGAACAACTGGTGAGACGTTGCAGACGAGGAGCGGGGAGACACCGTAACGCAAGCAGTCAGGAACTGTGCAGCATGAGAGAGCTGCTGCCAATGATTGTCAGACGTGCGTCAGGGCAGCATAATTTCCGAGCCATTATGTACCATAGCCGCTGCATTCTCGTGGCTGCCAGTCGCCGTATACGTACAAGCCGGGAAACCGGCAGCAACCGGGAGCAGAATGGTTCCTGCAAATATTGTCATACAGTACTGTACTATTTCGACCGAAAGTTCAGTCACAGGTCACAGTCGGGGCTGAACCTTTTTCAATTATGTCACAGGTCACTGGCCTTTTGGATCGATGTTTTGGCATAAAATGGGTCGGGAAACCCCCAAAAATCTCCTGATATAGGAATTTCCCACGCGTTGAACGTCCGAGGTCACGGGTCACAGTGGCTGAAGTTCTTGTTAAGCACACTCTACTTACCGGTCCAAGTTTGGCCCAAATTCATACGGGACGACGGAGCAAGGGTCGAGCGATATCGAGCACCTTACGCGCCACCATCCGGCTTGTCAATGTTGGCGAATGCACGAATGGGTGCCGTATTACATAAGGCGGCAAGCGCATCTCTCTTGTTTTGTTAATTAAAATTGAATACTCACCTGTCTGAAGAATTCTGTTAAACTCAAGGACTTAAGGGCAGTTCAATGCTCGCTCGGTCGACGCTCGTGCATCCAGCAGCTCGCCCGCAGCGACTATGGCTGGACGCCGTACCGTATACGGCATACGGCCGTATGAGTACGGCTGCCTTACGGGTTACGGCTGTAGCCGGGCCCGTACCGTCGAGGTAAATTTTTGAGGCTTGCCGGTACGGCGGTATACGGCCGTCAGGCCGTATTGTCACCTGAGATCAAGCAAAATCATGAGATCCGCTTCGTCGGTCACATCAGTCACCCGGACCGAATTTATTTCGACTGCAACATCAGATCTCCCATCGTCGTCCACGACGAAAAAAACTTACCTCACCAGGATTTCATCCAAACTTGAGTGCGACTTGAGTAATATTATTCAGGTCCTTTCAGAATAATTTTTCACATATTAATTAAAATTTTATACTATGTATTCAACGCGATATTGGCTGTGTCGGGGAGGGCAGGTGTAAGGTGGGATAGGCGGGAAGGAGCGGGAGACGATGTTGAGAGGTGTTTGATGGACATGATGGGGAAGGTTCTGGATCCTGGAGGAGGAGGAGGAGGATATATTATACTGGCGCGGTCCCACAATTGGAACAACCAGTTTACTACGAAGACTTAGGTAACTCCTTGTAGGCTAAAAAAGCTACCGTATCTTTACGTAGAACACACGCACTACTGAAGGGGGGCGGAAAGACTAAACATAACTTGATCTTCCCGACCTGTTGCGGCCACAACAGGTAGGTTGTACGGCTATAACCTCGTGGGTAGTCAACAGCAATTCCTCGCCATTGACCTTAACTCCCCGCCAACCAGAAGATCAACTCATGCATCGCCTCAACAGTCCCTGCAGGCACGCATGCAGACTATCTAATAAAAATAAAAATAAAACTACATATTAAAAAGAGGAAAGGAGAAAATGGCAAACAGAAAGGGCCAGCCAAAGCCTCAATCCGTTTGCTCTGTTTTTGAATCTTATCTTATCGTACCCACAGTTTGGAATGTGATACTTGGAGATAAGCTTGTGATTAAATCTGACTGGGCCGGGCCGGGTAGGGCAAAGGGTTTTTCGTCGCAATGCGCTGGCGAAGCTGCGACGGAAAATCCCCCCCACCCCTCACCAGCTCGCCGGTCTGTACATATGTGTTGTACTACCAGTATCGGTTGACCACTGTCCCCAAAGGGCTTCTCGCATGTCTTTATCGAATCTGGTGAATCAGGTCGCCGATAGTGTCCCTGCAGTGATCACTAGACGACGACGGCGACAACCACGTCCTCGCACTGCGCATGCTGTCCTCGCAGTCTCGAATATCGTGGGCCCGCTGTCAATGCAGACGAGCCCCGTTTATCGTAGATCCGCTGGTACAACTGAGGCAGAATCCACCATTCCAATGTTCGATGCTGGTGGTTCGGGATCGGTGCGAGTCTGACAGTAGCCGAATCACACTCAAACGAAGCCTAGCAGAGCACAGCCCCAACAGAGCATATGCTCTGTTTTTGGCAGGGATGCTCTGTCGAAGCGCTGTACCCAATCAGGCCCTTAGCCAGACCAACATGAAAGAACAGGATACATCCCCGTAACTTCAGTGACTTGATGAGTGTTCAATTCAAACACATCTGTATCATTGATCTCACACCGAAACAGCAAAAATGCGACAGCCATCAACGGCCATATACAGCCATAACGGTACGGCCTGTTTACAGTATACGGGGGTTGCTGTACCTGTACCGCAAAATTCTGGCAAATCACAAGTACGGTACGGCGACGAGTGGCCTTATATATGGGTGTCATATGGCTGTTTTACAGTTACAGCGTCCAGCCCTAGCAGTGACATTTCATTCTCATACGGCGGTCCAATGGGAAAATCAAATTTAAATCCAGTATCTCGAGAGGTGGCACCAATGTTTGCTCGGTCAACGCCTGTGCGTCGACCAGCTCACATTGGGCCACCTGCAGCAAATCACTGACATGTTTACAGGATATGAATCATTTAGAAAAACAATTCAGGTTTTGGCTCACTCACAGATCTGATCATGAGAAAGTCTCAATAGTTTTGACTCTTGAAGCTTGAAGCCAGTCTCCTATAATGTGCAAAAAACACTGTGTATTCAACTAAGCATCAATGCTACTGGGAAGTCACCTGTACATCTGGTATAGCATCTTCCGCTTCTTTCAGCATGCCTTCCACCTCTGCCAGGAATTTGTTCTCTGGATACTCCACAACATTTGCCAACGCACACAAGTGCTTTGAAACAATACCCAGAGTAACATCCTTCTTGGCCCTGTGTGCCAGCAAAATCACCATAAGCTGTTTCTGCCTGTCCTTCAAAGGGAGCCCCTTCCATTTCAGTAACTCCTTTGGAAGTTTGCCACTCTCCTACATTTGCTTCAATAGCTCGGTCTCCTGCTTATCCCGAGGATGAGTCAGCTGCATCACAATGTATAGCAGGTCTGCTTGGTGCAGCAGCACAGGACCACCATCCAGGAGTGCAAAAAGCAGAACAATTATGTTTGTAGCTGCGCCCTTGGCCAGGAGCAGCCTCACGACATCCAGTTTGCGTGAGTGCACTGCAAAGCCAAGTGTGGGTCTGTAATGCCCATTGCAGTCAATGCTCGCGCCGCGTTCGAACAATAGCTCTATCATTTCCAGATGCCCCACTGAGCAAGCGAAGTGCAACGCAGTCTCAGAGCAGCCATAGCACCCAAATTGAGCGTCAAGTTCTGCGCCATGGTCCAAGAGCAGTCTCATCATCTCCAAATCTCTATGCATAGCAGCAATGTGTATGGGACGTGTCTCGTCCTGGTTCCACTCCAGGTCGGGATCCGCACCGGCCTTGAGGAGCGGCGCAGCAATTTCCACATTGCCCAATTCGACTGCAGCGTGAAGGGGAGATTTGCTGTAGAAACCATATCCATTGCTGGGATGAATAAGGCATGGCAGCAAAACCAGCTTTTTCACAATGTGGGATTTGGATGCTGCCACCCACAAGAGTAGCTCTCGACCAAATGCTGGGGTGATATGTGTATCAAGCTCAGATTGGAGGATTTCGTGCAGGCGCCAGCAGGTGAGCGCGAGTGCGTTGAGGGAAGAATTAGAGAGAGATGGTGGAAAGAGCGAGATGAGCTCAGGTGGGAGCTGCTCAAAGTAATCTGGGGGCATTGTCGGTGTATTGGATTAGTCTGTTGGGAGGCTGTGCAGGTAGTTGTGAGGTGCCGCAGGTTCGGATAAATCCTGCCGTTCATTGTTTGTTGATGCAACCTAGCCAAGATGATGTCATTGATGAGATAAGTATCGTGGTAAAACCTGGTAAAACGTAGGACACGTGCCACCGCCATCAGATGATCAGACTACTGGACTGTGTACGTACTTGGAGGTGATGGTCACGGTCATGCAGCGCTCGTTGTGTTGCCCACGTTGGGGGCGGGTCACGTTCACAATGGCCTCCGTTGCTAAGAAAATGTTGTGACATTTGGTCAAAAAACAAAATAAAAATCAGGAAGCACATTTGGATGCCTGAATGCAACAGTGCAAGCCAATTTGTGTTATTCCCCACCCTAATTGGCTGAATTCCCCTATCAAAGAATCTGGGAAAAGCTGTGAAAGAAATTGTACTGGTTGCCTATTTTTTTGGAGGTCACGGTCCTGAAGGCTGCTGTTGTGTTGCCCCCAGTTGTGAGGACATGTCATGGTGTCCTTGGTGTTGCCTCCCTGCAAGTATGTACAGTATGATCAGGTGCACCAACCATACATATATGTGCAGGCTGATATTTTTTGTTGATATATTTTCCTAGGCATGAGATCTGCCTCATATATTTGAATGCAAACCAAAGAAAGATCTTCAGCTCCTTGTTGGCAATACCACTAAACAATCTCACTATCTTATGGCCAGACCTGCACCCATTGTAAGTGCTCCCAGCATTGTCACCACCAATACAGGCACACAGACAGCTGACCCAGCACTGTTTCTCCCTCTGCTGGTGCTGCCAAGGCCATCCAAAGCAGCCCCATGCCTGTTGGAGGTGCTGAGCACAGAAGGGTTGACGGTTGCTTCACCTGAAAAGTGGTCAACACAAGGGTAAGAAAAAGGCAAGGAGTGCAAGGTACCTGTGTTGTGAGTTTGGGTCTGTGCAGTCATCGGGAACGTCGCATTCAGCGCCTCCACATTCTCAGTAAATGCTGCATCTGTCAGGAACACCAGCGCAAAACCTGGCGTGGGGACCTTTATGGAATAGGTCTGTGTGTCCATATTGCACTGCATGGTCTGTATGTCCTCGGTGCCCATCAGGTGCCCGTCCGACTCGAAGAACCCACTGAATGTCTGCGCTGCTCGTCAGCAAACTGATCTGAATATAAGGAGAAGATGAGGTGCACCTGTCCAGCCCATGTGTAGCTGCCCTTCTGACTGATGCTGGTAGCTACAAGATACTTCACCTTCACCTGTGCCAGGATAGCGCCTGTGACTGAAATCACAGCTGTCACATTGCTCAGGTCATCGACATAGTTGAACACAGCGATGCGCACTGGGTCCCTGTTCTCATATATGCCATAGATAGGAGTGTACTGGCTCGAGCCAGTAATGTTAAGGTCGAGCACTTGTGTGAGGTTCGAGGGTCCAATTGCTTCTGCCATCACAAGGGTGCTGTGATAGAGAGGGCCCACACTCCATTTATGGAATGTTGGCTGGTTCATAGGGGGCACTGTTATATATTTATTCAGCTGATGAATTCATATAAGAGTTTAGACATACCTGTAAATGGCTGAACAACAATGGAGTATAATTTAGATTCAGTTGAGCTTTGAAACAGTAAAAGAACCACAACACAAACATTATAGAAAACATGTTGTCCACCCGTATGAAACATTGTGCCTGAGAAATTGGAGTGCACCATCTGCAGTGCATAGTCTAGGCCGCAAAGCACGGTTCTGAACACATCCGAGACACTGACAATGCCACCGCACGCTGCCTGTCATTGGGATCTGCCTCAACAATCCGATTATTTAATGAATGACATAGCAATGCACTGTGTTTGTCTCAAACATCAGAAACCTCTTCCCCTTTGTCTGCACATATTGTATGTTATACAGGTATGGTGCAAGCAAGTTGACCTGCACCTCATGCGTGAGGTAGCTTGGAAATATAGTTTGTGGGTCAATGATCACCTCACTGTCATGGACCATGAGACCACAATTGGAGTTCGGATATCTAGATAGGTGGCAGATATGTGAGATAAATGAACACAAGCCACAAGAGATAATACACACTTCTCCACAGCCAGATATGCAAGATTTTTGTGGTAGGTGTCCACAAAGCCCATGTTCCAGATGTCCTTGGGTGTCCACGCAAAATCTGCAATATTCGGCACAACGAGGATGTTCTTTGCATGGCCCATGCCGGTGGGGTCACCGCGAGCTGTGTCAGGAAGTCGGAAAACTCGCCACCATAGTCATACAGCCCATACATCTTGTTGTCCTGCCCGCGGTGCTTGTGCAGGACGTACATGTCTGGCTCATTCCCCACCTGCAGCCCGAGGAGGAAGTTGCCGAGGATGTCCTGCGACACCTTGACGATGGACAGGTTGAATGGCTGTGTAATGAACCAAGGGATGCCGAGGAACCAGCGCACATTCACCAATGATCAGATGTTACGCATCATATAAAGTAGATTGTGGGTGAAGTCAAGTGGGGACATGTTCGTCGTTCCCGTCACAGCTGAGAGGTTCTTCTGTATAATGCGGTTGCCAGGGAGCGAGTCAACCAGTTTGGCTGACTCTTGCGTGTTGCCGCTGACACGTATCATGACCAACCCTGCACATTGCTGGATAGTGACCATGAGGTTCAGGAAGGGCACCTGAATCAGAGTTGAGTTTTTACCCACTATAACCAGTGTAGTCAGAAATTTTTGAATCGTTAAGGTGACAAAAGGTACATACAGACTTGATTCAACATGGACATCTCTATAGAGAAGCCCAGAAATGAGCCCAATTGCATGATGGACAGGCCAGGTGTCCTGCCATTCTGAAGCTGTACAGGGATGGTTGTGAGGATGGAGGGCAATGGGACGGGTGGCAGAATTAAGGTAGTGGGATTAAATGCTTCCACGCCCATGTACTGTGCTGCGGGCACAGTGGTCATAGCAAACACAGCCTGGTTGTTGGCCTGATACACTGTGTGGCATGCCTGGCAGCATGCCAGAGATATCTAGGGTAGATTGTACATGTTTGGCTGTAGCTTCCATAGATTAGTCATCATTGGGTCTTTTCACCGCTACACCATACCCGCTGCGAGCCCCATTGGTTCATCTCCGGCCCCAGAGATTCCAGGCAGTCTCCAACTGTTATCTCACAGTAACACTGGCCAAGAGCGAGCAAAAAGATGGATCCTAAAGAGTGGATGGGTATAGTGATGCTGTGGCTTGGCTTCAAGCCAGCAAGGCCAGGTAGCCAAGCCCTGGCTTTGCAAAGCCAAGCCAAGCCAAATTCATGGCTTCGGCAGGGCTTTGGCTTTGGCTTGAGGTTGGAGAAGCCAAAGCCAGGCCAGCAAGCCATGGCTTTAGCTGGCAGATATAAAACCACCTGGGCCCATTCAAACGACAGTAGGAAGGACAGAGTATATGCATGAGATTGTTTCTAATTTGAACTGACAGACTTTGAACATAGTTTGAACCAAGTTTGAACCATAAACCGGCATATGATCGATCCATTCGCAATTTTGCAGACATCAAAAAAGGACTGATGTTGGCCATCTACCGGTTTCTGGTGAAAGTGGTGACTCCGTTTTGAATTTGGAGGTGTTCTATCCACTTGATGGCCATATTTGGATGACCTTTGGGCACATTTACAACCGTTTGAAAATTTGGTGTTAAAAGCCATGGCTTGAGCCAAAGCCAGGCCAAGCCAAGCCCTGCCCCATGGCTTTCGCTTTGGCTTCGAAATCCTGAAGCCAAAGCCCTCTGAAGCCAAGCCAAAGCCAGGGTTTTCAAGCCAAGCCAAGCCACAGCATCACTGGATGGGTAGCTGGGGGCCCATTGTCAATGTATGCCAGAGAGATAGATAAAGATAAGAAGTGGACATCAGTGACTTATGATGTACAACCATATATTGTCCTTATTCATCTTGACCAACCATGGCCGGTTGACCTCCAGATGGTTGAATTGAACAGTTCCCACATAGTAAGAAATCTGTAAAGCAGTTCAGCATTTTCAGAAAGAAAAAATGGTGATCAGAACCGATGTAGAACAAGGTCGTCGCAATTTGAGGGATGAAAAGTACTGGCCGTACCAACTTCAGAATCGTTTGCAGAGTCCTACCCTGTCCTACTATGTAGTAGCATTCAAATCCAGAAACTCTGTGCGGTTTCAGAACACTGCATGCATCATGATCGCTGTGCTTGATTGATTCTCTTCAGCTCCAGGCTCAGGCTGAGAGGACTACCGTAGATTGCCACATCACTCACGACTCAGATAACGGTGGAGAAAACGGCAAGGCATTAACAATTACGAAAAACCAAAACTGTCAATAAGTATCGTTTGAATTAGAGCCTGAGGAGCCACAGGAAGATGCAGTGAGAGCCACAGTGTGCCATAAAAGCCATGGGGGATTGCCTGGGAGAAAAAAAGGTGCAGCGAAGCATAGAAAGTGGTTCATTGAGTCGTTCAAAAACTAGTCAGCAGGGGGGAACAACTTGAATCCTAGTGCTACACAATCCCGGACCCTCACTACAGGCGGGATCAGAGTTTGCTGATGTACATGTAACATCACCCAAATCTGCAAGTAATGTTACACCCACGTGCCAAGCAATATCAACAAACAATTTACAATTTACAGCTCTTTGTGGAACTTAGATTTTTCTTTTTTGGTCAAATTTTGATTGTTTCAACCAGATCGGCCGTTGTGGGCTCAATTCGTGTTGCGGACGTCTGGAAACTACATGGACAGAATCACAATGCGAATCCGGAGGGCATGACATCCTCAAATTTCTTCTACCAACCCTGTAATAAATATAATGCAACATTATGTTGTTTCCATGGAGATCTCCTGCTGTGCGAGAAGGTGAGAATCTAAGAGCCTGTAGTATCATCAGAATATATATACCACTATTCTGGAGGGCGCTGCAAAGTCAGAATTTATTTATGACCTCCCCAGCGCATAAACGATGGGATTGAATTGTTTCACATGGAAACAACATAATGTTGCATTATATTTATTACAGGGTCGGTAGAAGAAATCTGGCGACGTCATGCCCTCCGGATTCGCATTGCGATTCTGTCCATATAGTTTTCAGACGTCCACAACACGAATTGAGCCCACAACGGCCCATCTGGTTGAAACGATCAAAATTTGACCAAAAAGGAAAAATTTTGGCCGCGCCCTAAGTTCCACAAAGAGCTGTAACCCACTTAGATAAATGGGATGTGTCGATTGTGCAGCATAGATTCAATTCTCGCAAAGGTGCTGCGACCCTCCCGCATTTCGTTTTTTGTTTTTGATCCTCAGTCCTACGTATGAATGTCTGCCAACATGCCCAATGTGAGAATGGAAACTGCGTAAACGGTTGAAAGAGAATGTCCGACATGTGAACGGCGGGCAATCACAGCTGAAGAAATGCTATTAAATAGTTTTTGGACATAACGAAGCAATCCTCAATTGTCGGGACACTAGAAAAATTTGATTTATAGCATCGATTGCATGAACTGTCTTCATGCCGGTCAAGAGGCCTAGCTGCCCTTCGTCAACAAAGTTGTCGATAAGATATAACCTTCAAGCAGCCACTCAGATTGCACGTCAATCTAATCAAGGATATGTCAATCCACATGAGGCGTGGAGCTCTTAGTCCGGCTATCGCCTCGCAGATCACTGGAGCAAGGAACTAGTCAATTAAACATCTGGCGGGTAAGGGTCAGCTGTTCTCAATTGACTGCGTTCCGTCGTGCCGCAGAAAGAGCCCGAGACAGCCAAGCCTCCCCAGTGAGAACACGCCAATACTAGTACTTCGGACACATGCGGGTATAAGGGGTCGGAATCCCAAAACTACAAACGCTAAAAACACTACAATAGATCACAGCAGTCACGTCTCTAACAACCGCAACGCGTCCTGCACCGAGCTGTCCACCGACGTCGTCCACGCTGGCGAAGCTATCAGTACGCGCATCACGGACGATAGTTAAAAAAGGATAGGACGATGGAGGGTGGGATAGGTTGACAAGAGACTAGTAGAGACACGCACTCCACTCCCAGTTTTTCGTGAACGCCGCGGCGAGCATCTGCAGGCGGTCCCACAGCTGCGGCCCCGCGAGGTGGTCGAAGTCGAGTCCGTCGACGTCGAAGCTGAAGTAGCGCCCGGCCATGCGCGAGCGCTCCTGCACGCCCGCCGCGGCCGGCCGCCGCACCTCGTCGAAGGCGCGCAACGCACGCTCGAGCGTCTCGCGCGTCGTCGAGCGGTGCCCGAGGACCGTCGCGAGGATGTACGCGTCCTGGTGGGAGGCGTGCGTCAGCGCGACCGCGTATCGTTGGCAGGGGAAAAGGGGAGCGACGCACCTCGATGGCCTGCCCTGCGCCGGAGCTTCAGAGGTACGGTGAATGAAAGTCAGACGCGCATCGGGAAGGGGAAGGCTGGGTGTACCCTTGATGTGGTGCCATAGCATGCGCCTGCAGTGGAGTAAGCAACACACCCCGATTATATATAGCCGGTCACACCCACTGCGTCGCCGATGAGCACCACCCGCCCGGACACAAACGACCGGAGCGGCTTGACGGTGTGCACTGCCCACTGTAGGGGCTTCTCGACACACTGTTTATATCAAGATAAATATTAATATCGTTGGCAGTTATGGGATGGAAGAACGCGCATGCAGAAGAGCCTGGACCTCGGGCTCCCAGTGCGCAAAGATGCCAGCGAACTGCGCGGTATTTCCCGGTCCCATCCACGGGCCGTCGAACGGCGTGCCCTCGAGGTCTGTGCGGATGCTAAATGCAACAAAATTGATCATCTTCCCGTGCATGATCGGGTATGCGATGATGTACTGCACACGAAGGGAAGCCGTCAGTCAATTAGCACAGGCAAACCATGGCGGAGCGAGGGACGTACGCCGTGCTTCCCCAGATACTAATTGATCGATAAGCAGGGTTGAGTAACGAGTGAGAGGTAAAATGGAACGCTGTACCTGAACAGGCTGCACGAGCACCTGGTGGCTCGGCGCTCGCGCGCGCAGGCGCTCCGCGGGAATGAGTGCGCGGTACGCGATCGTGCCGCTCCAGCTGGGCTCGATGCATGACATGATCTCCGCCGCGTCCTGCCAGCGGCCTTGCATCTGCATCCACTGCGCACGCTCGCTCAGGAGGGACCGCCGTACGCACGATTTCAGACCGTCTGCGCCAACTCTAGAGTAAGGATAGAAAGAAGCGACACGGAGGAAGACAAATCAGAGGCGCTGATTATCAGGCTGAGAAAACCGACACCGACAATAGATCGCAGAAGGCCTTTGAGCCGTCCTCGAAGAACAACTCCGTCGGACCGGATTGGCGCTGTGTGTAAGATCGTATGCGCTTGGAGCAGGTTATCCGACACGACGGGGGCAACCGTCGCAGAAGAACATTTTGAAAATCGGCGCGGTGGAATGTCAATAGAGAACCTGTTGCCAGGGTTGGATATTGAACATATATGTTTTATTAGCCCCTGACCGTTGGTAATCAATTTCGTAAAGTGAAAGCCGTCGGGTTGGTCGCTCTTTCGGTAGTTGAACGATGGAACTGACCGAGCCCATTTATACTTAGTGCGCCGCAAAAAGCGACGGGAGGATCCTTACCGGGCCCTTCCTGGGGTTTCTTCTCACTGAGCTTGATCACGTCGCTCTCAAGCCCCAAGAGTTTGATGATTTTCCAGGGCCGAGGCCAAACGCCGATTCCGGCACCAACCTCGGCGAGCGTGGTTGCGGCCTCGAACACCTCGATCTCGATATCCGGATATTTCGAAAGGGCGAGGGCGAGTGTGAGGCCGCCGATGCCTGCTCCGCTGTATGTGGCGCAACCGAGATCAGCGTGATGGTCATGATCGTTGCGGCGGGCAAAGAGCGCACGCACCACACAGCGACGCGCAGGCGTTTCGTTGGGGGGCTGGGCATGGCACGTCGGGAGCGGGACGAGTACGAGTGCGGGCTGGGGGGACCGTTGCCGCTCCCATCTTATATGGCGCGCGCGTGGTCTGAAAAACGCGGTTTTGACGGACTGACGATAGGGAGCCATGAGTGCATATTAAGCGAGCAAGTGACCAGATTGAGAGAACCCCGAGTTATCCCACGATCCGGTCGCGCCTCTGCAACACAGCATCGAAGCTCGCGGAGACTGTCCTTTTTGTACCACAGATCTTAGCACATCAAGTGATCAGCCCTGATAAACAAACCACGGTTATGTCGCATGGAAGCAGTGCCGCTCACTCACACAATAAAGAGGGCGGACGCGGCTAGTGCGCCCGCCCGCACGGCGTCGGGAATCCAGCACAATCGCATGCGACGGGCGTGTGTTCGGGAAAACATCCGAGCGAGGAGCTGGGCGCGAAAATCGGACCCGGAGCAGGTCGGATGTACATAGTAGCGCGCCACAACCTCGAGGGTGAAGGGTTGGAGAGCCAGTGACCCAGTAAGGTTGACTGCCAGTGACGGCGGTAGAAAGTCGCCAGCCCCATTATGACGGCCACTCGGCCGAACTCGGCATCCAAATGGGCCAAACACCCGCCAACACCCGAACAGGCAACATCTTCCCTCTCTGGAAATGTCTCCGCGTTCCTTTCCGACCCGTCCTGGCGGCGGGCACAGCTGGAAAATCCGTCTGTCTACGCGCTTCACCAGGAACAACGAGCCTGCACCACGCGAAGAAGGCCGATTACTGGTAAATGATCATGCCTGCCAACCAATGCGTCACCTTCTGCCAGTGCGTGCTGAATCGATTACCTCTGCAATGTTGCGGATCCTTCCACGCGCGCGATACATAGCGTGCCCGCGCTATCTATGTAACGCTAATACGACAAGTCGCCGGGATCCATGATAGACTGCGCCCAACATTGAAGCCACTGTCTTCGCAGGTCTTCGCCTCGGAGAGAAATGCTCTCAATACCGTCGGGCCCCCGTTCTCCGCCGTGATTCCCGAACGGTGCCATTTCTAGCCCTTGCCATACCGCGGATTTGGTTCACCTCTGTCAGCATCCTGGCGTTTCTCCGGGCCATCTGTGCGCGTATTTCGGCGTCGAGACACTCCCTAATAGGCGCGAAGCGAATGCCGTGCGTCGGCCTCAGACTGGGCACACGGAATTTTCTTTTCGGCCAGCATGTGACTCGCGTATTGCGAACTGGGCGCGAACTTAGCTGCGCACTGCGGGGTTATAATATCGGCACGATGCGCCGACCCGACCAATGTCCCGGGATAGTCCCCGTCCACGTCCAATTAATATTAGTAACTCTCGTCAGGCAGCTCTCGTGAAGGATACGAGCATATTACGCATCCGTGCTAGCCTCATTTCACGTCGGATACTCGCATCTCGTCAAGGGAACGGCCAAGCAGCACGCTCGCCAAGCGATATTCCGCGTCAGGTTTCTTCCCGCCGGCATGTCATCTGCGCCTGAAAATCCACGCTGCTTTAGCCCGTGGACGTTTGATATATCTCATCAATTTAACAACTCTCGCAAAGCGCACCGCATCTCGTCACGGGAATGACGAACATACAAATTGCAATGCTTATTATGTGCCATCCGCGGACTTGCAGCCTGGCTGGACCGTGCCTCACGTCTCCGCGGATTTTCAGACATTGCAGATCTGCGTGTCCTCCAGCGTCGAAAGTCTCCCTACGCTCTCCGCGCGCCGCCACTTGGAGGTTGCTTTCTTCCAATATGTACACTGGCATGTCGCATAACGGCACTGTTCACAAGGGCCAGACCCACAGTCACGGTCCCTCAGAACGATCACACAATCCAGAGACTGCGCGCGCAAATCGCTGTCTAACGTCCCCGCGGCAATCCACTGCGTGTTTCTCGGCGTCGAGAATCTCAATGCGATCTCTGCGCACCGGCACTGGGAGGTTCCTCTCTTCCGACCGGCTGGCATGTCACCTGCGATGAAATTCTTCCCATAATTCTCTTCAAGCTAATATTAACACCTCTCGTGGGGTAATATTAATGGTCGCGCCCGAGGACCACACATTCCTCCTTGACAGAACAAATGAATAGGCCCCGAGTCTCGCGCGCGAATCGCCCTCCACGGTCCGGGAAACACGAGCACAAGGACTTCAGCGATCTGTAGCAGCGACCCAGCATCCCGGGACAACCAATCCTACCCCGGCCAGGCGTCTTGCGTTCTTCTCCATGTGCCCTCTCCACCGAAGACGAATAGTGGCTACGGCGTGCGCTACCTGCAGTCCAACAAGGCGTTCTCTGCTAACAAAAAATACCCACGCCCTGATTTTGTTTCCTCTTCCGCAGTCGATAGGCACTTGGTGTGTTCTGGACATGCACTCGGCGTTTCTGAGGATGTCAATTTACCTCTGGTCGCCCGACCCCTTCTGCGCTCTGCCAATCGCCATCCTCCCCGGCCTCGCGCCCACCGATGTTCAACGTGCAGCATCCGTGCACCCAAATATTTTCTTCCCGCACCACAAGGTCCCAGCCGCTGATTTCGGCCGTCGCGGTGCATCTAGTTTGATGAATTCTTATCAACACAGCCCGCTCATGCCCCGGAATCGAACTGCGACCCCGGGTGTTTCCGAACCGTCAGTAAGTGTATCCGTATGGCGACCCTCGTATTTCTTACAGATTGGCAGGCGTGTTCTGTTCTGCACCCGCGTCTGTGATAAGATGCATAAGTGTATGGTTGTTTTCCACTGCGTTCAACTGATCCTCCCCACCCCACGCCCGTGTATTTCGGCACTTGAGTCCCAACTGGCTATTCTGTCGCAAGTCGGGCTGCTACTGGTTCTATTTATCAATTGTGGCATCAGGCTATTCTGTCACTAGGCGTCTGGCCATCATAATAAAGAATCACCGCTCACTCTCACTGCCTCACAGTTCGGAACTGGGTTGTTACCTCAGCACTCAGTCTCTATGGCGAAAACCGCTACGCTCGCAGCACGATTTAATTCCGCCCTTTCGACTAGCGCGCTGCATCCACCATATTCCCTAGACGTTTATGAATATCCCGCGCGTCGTTCGTCGTTCGTCTGCACCCTTGTCTGCTATAAAATTGAACCAATAGACATCTCGCCATCGTACCGTTCCTCCCCGCCCCGCACCCGTGAATCTCGGCTTTCGAGCCGCGTTTGTATACAGGCAGTGGCTGCTCACATTCATGACCGGCCCATATATCAACTTCGGGATCGAGCGGACTCCAAGTCAGCTGTTTCTGCTCAAAACTCTTATATGCGATCACAGCGCAATCTCTTGTTGCCGAGGCACCGCATGCTCAATATTTCTTCGCCATTCAAACGTCGAATCTGCATTGCAGCCGCGTCTCTGATAAGATAGTAGATGGTTCAATCCTTACGGCATATCCTGACATCATGATGACCCCGCACGTGCGGCTGCACCCCCCGCGCCGCCAATAAAAAACCTTAATTCTGTCTGGGCATTCGAGTCGTCCACGCCCGACCGTGAATTTCGGCCTCCGAATTAACAGTATCAGCGCGCCGCCGCCGCGACCTCAGGTTTATTCGGCGCAAACGCAGGACGAACCGAACAGTTCACGCGCACTTCTGCGCCCCAGAGTTTTCGTCGAGCGGATTTCTTGGCGCGAGTCCCCCTGTCTGTGGCACTGATGACCCAGCTAATATCCGGATGCTCACCGCGCATTTCGGCCTTGGGATGGTTGATATCGGGCAATATCGCGATTCGGGCGCGCGCAAGGATCCGCCCATGAAAGCTCATCCACTTGGAAATACCAATCCGCTATAAGGTCCTGCCGTTCCGTACATTTCGGCCTGATACGCAATTTGTACGCTCGTCCGTGATGAGATATCTCAACCTGGACAAAGATACCTTACCTGGTAATTTTTAATTAAGCATGCCGTGATAAGATTGTCGAATGGATTCGGATTCATATATTTATATCTCAATTTCCGCCCCACCGACCGTGAATTTCGCGCCCAAGTGGTGATACTCTGACACTTGGGATGTATTCTTACTGACCGCGATTTTCGGCATCCCACTGCGGGGAAAAGGTGTTGCGTGATAAGATGGAGAAGAGACCGCCGTGCCTCCCTGCCTCGCAACCGTGAATTTCGGCCACTCTCGCGTGAACGACTATTCAAGTTGCCTAGTATGGTACAGAGACGAAAGTTGATCTCTGTAGAGCGGCGCAAGGCGTGTGCACTACACCCGAGCATGTTATCAAAACATTGCTGTATTATGGTACGAGAAGCAAGTTGAACATGTACGTACCAGCTATACCATTAATCCTGTACCACAGCACTTGCTCTGAGAAATTGTGCATCCTGTCGCGCGCGTCATGGCCCCTTGTGTTACTGACCCAAGTTGCGAATTGATTTCAGATCTAAACACTGTGGGGCAGTGTAGTCCTCAGTATATCTCCATGCAGCGGGTTCAAAGCCACAGCCTTGTGCCAGAATCAGCTCCCGCTTTGTGTCCGCCGTCAACTTCGCGCCGTCGCTCCATATATTCCGTATCAACTTCGAGTCCCCCGCCGGTGATTTAGTTGAGTTCCCCCGGCGATTAGCCCGGTAGAAGCGTTCAATCTTTGTCAGCCCGTGACCGAGTTCGATATCAGGTCCCGCGCTGCGTTCGGGGCCGCGTGCGTCCATATGCGGGCAGGAGCCGCAGGGCGCGGAATATTCATTTTCTTTGCGGAAGGGGGTGTGGACATTACTTGTGGTGCGGGGAAAGAGGCCTCTGCGAGAAGAGGCGCGCAGCGGAAGCAATGTTAATCCCAACATTATCACACCGTCAGTCTTGTGGCCCATTATCATTATGTGCGCGAGGATGAGTTCTGGTGTTGCCTCGCCTCAGGGCAAGCCGACACAGACGGACGCTGTCCGTTTAGATGGCGAGCTAGAGGGCCGCCGTCGTCCAGCACCAAAGCCAAAGTGGTTATCCAGCATTCAGACGAGACCGTGATGACATCAGTGCAAGTTCTAGAAATCTCGCGTCGATCATTCGAACTTGGATCTATCCGGCGCCTGGTCCGAATGCCGTCCGCGGGTGTCGGGCTAGCTTAGACACTTAGCATCGGTATGAGTGCGCACAAATGAAGCGCCGGAAAGAGGACAGAATAGACGCTACCTGCGCAGGCGGTGCCGGAGGGCGGCCACTATGGAGAGGAGAGTGTGCAGAGATGCCGAGCGTTCAAAGATAGCATCACAGCAGAGGTGGATACTGGCCCAGGGTCAACGTGTGAGTGGTCCAAGCCTGTCGGTCGAGGATAGGGAAGGGAAGATTAGAAAGAAAAAGAGAAGCTAAATAAATATAAGACGGGGTCGCACAAGTAGACAATCAGACACAAAGCATTCGGCGAAGGTACAATAGACAGCTGGCGGGGAGAGGCAGGGGGAAAGTGGAACCCTGGAACAGTGAATGATCCAGATGCTTGAAGGTGTGTCTGACAGGGAGAGAAGGCGTAGAGGAGGAAACCAGAAATCGCGGTTTACGGGTGGACAACTTGCCCGAGGGGCGCGGGCAGGTGGCCCCTGAGACGCCGAGTGAGTGGCCCAAACACAGGACATGATAGGACAGGCACCGCTCGACACCCGCGTCTTGCCAAAAGATAATAAACCGCCAGAAAGTCGCGGTCATCCCCGGATGGAAGAAGACGAGGAAAGCTGCTGGCTTTAAGCCGGAGACGCCTGTCGGCGACTCGGGGCTGGCGGGACGCATTCAGCAGCGGCACTAGCAGCTGGGAGGGTCGACCAGGAGAGAGGCACAGGACAGAGGAGGTTGACAGTCGTCCTGGATGTTGCGTCGTCGCGCGCGAGGAAGACAAGTAGACGAACGGGGGGGAGGAAAACAGTGGCTGATGCGCGCCTCTTCATTTGTGCTGGCTCTGCCAGTGTGGGGGCTGACTGGTTGATTCTACGAGTCCAACTGCGAGGCGCGGCTGGCTACCGTAGTCGGTCGCCTGTAATTGGATGTCGCACGAACAAGAGAAAGCACACGTATGCAGTACACACAAGATGCACATGCCGTTTTCAGAAGATACTGTATTCAGGGTACTTGAAGGGTGAGGCCCAGGTGAGGGCTGCCGTTATGGCTTGCAGCAGCCTGGTGAGCACTGGAAATGGCTTGTTTCCTGAATTCCGAGGTGTCTGGGCCCAGTACTTAGAGGACCGGCCAGATAGAATTTATATAGCAGCCCTAGTAATAAGAGCAAAGAAAGAGAAGCTTGCAAGAAGAGCTTGTACAGCCACTTAGGGACAGCCACAGAAAACACTTCAACACAGCCACTAATCGCCCTATAACGTTTTGGATGTGACTTTTTTGGCGCGTGGTATTAGGTCATGTCGACTGAAGGCAGTCAGACCCAGCGGGCACAAGGAAATAAAAATGCGAGGCGAAGACCCCAAAGTGAGTCAACGGGGACGAGCAGGAAAACTCAAATCCCAAAAAAATCATTCATCCTGGGCCCATCATCCATTTTTGTAGCCATCATCCTACCACCCAAATATCATATCTGACACCTGCCCAAGCACGCCCTTCTGCGGCGACCCAGCTCCCTGCCCGCCCGTTTCTTGACCCCCCAGCCCTGCTCCCTGCGGCGTACCCCAACTCGGCGTTACAGGGGCAGCCTTCGCGGTGGGTGTCGGATTGGAATTGGTGTTCGCACCCGCACGCCGGAACGCAGACGCCGACGGCGCGAGGCGCAGCGGCGTGCCGACCGTCGGCGCGTCCACCGCCATCGGGCTCGGGCTCGCGCCGCCGTGGGGGCTGGGGCTGCTGTCGGCGTCGGCGTCAAAGTGGGAGTTGGAGGAGTTGGCGGTGAAGGCGGAGCGCGACTGGCCGAGGAGCGCCTCGGCTTGGGCGGGGTCCTGCATCGCGCATCAACAATGCAGCATAGAAAGGGAAGAGAGAAGAGCAAGGAAGCACTCACCGCCCATCGTACGCCCACCATCCAGCTGCCCTCCAGCACCTCCCCGCTCTTGCGCACCGCGCGTGCTGCGTCCGCC
The DNA here is from genome assembly GCA_029204085.1 of Mycena sp. CBHHK59/15. Taxonomy (NCBI): domain Eukaryota; kingdom Fungi; phylum Basidiomycota; class Agaricomycetes; order Agaricales; family Mycenaceae; genus Mycena; species Mycena sp. CBHHK59/15. The sequence goes on from JARGXW010000122.1 coordinate 42,841, forward strand.
GGCGAGGCAAACCCCATCCGGAAGCAGTTGCTCACCTCCAGATGGGGCGCGACCGGCGTCGCGCCGCCGAGCGCGGCAAAGTACGCGACCGCAGCACTGTACTTGTCCGGCGGGTAGCCAAAGATGATGATGTAGTGCTGCGCCTGGCCCGAGGCGGTGGCTGGGGTGGAGGGTGGTGGGGTGGCGGGACGCATGCGCGTGAAGGCGGAGGTCTGTGGCGTGGGGGATGTTAGTGCGGGAAGGGAAGGAAAGGAAAGGGAGACTGACACGCGGCTGGAAGAGCGCGGAGCTCGAGCCCGAGTCGGCGTACGCCTCCGTCGGGATGTCGTTCACCGAGCTCGTCGGTGGCGCGTCCTCGTCCGCGAGCGGCTGACGTTGCCTGTGTTCGTACGCACGCACACAGTCATAAGCGCCAAGAAACAAATGGGAAAGAAAAGAGCGACACAGTCAGTATTCAATCTTGATAAAAAGTATGAGGGAGGGGACGGACCGTGCGCTCTGAAACATCGAGTCCATGCCGAAGCCGCCCGGGCCAAAGTCACCTCCGCGATGGCTCATCTTGGCCTTGGTCGGCACGAGCGGCGCGTCATCCGTGCGCGGTGCGGTCGGCGAGGTCTGCGTATGATTTTCTTTTATTAACAAAAATAACAAAAAAAAAAAGACGAAAGACAAATGTACATTGGACTGCGACGCGGACTATATCGGCACCACAAAAAGCAGTTAACCACTGATGCCATACAGAGACGAAGGGCAAAGGAAGACACACCATCAGGTACCCCGGTTGGTAATGGCTGCGCTGCCCCGCCGCGAGCGTGTCCGCGAACGGTGCCTGGTGCGCGCCCCACGCGCCTTGTGCGTTCCCGCCCCATGTGTTCATGTTGCCACTGTTGTAGGTGCTTCCGCCGCTATTGTGCGCGCCGCCCCAGGTGCTACCGCTGTTTGTGCCCCAGGTGCTCCCGCTGTTCGCACCGCCGGATGTATTGAAACCGTGTGCGCTGGACGTCGAGGCGCCCAGCGTATGCGCGGAGGAAGTGCTGGCCATGCCTGCGACGGAAAATGGCATGTTTGTGTTCGGGGGCATGGATGGTGTGCGGTGGCTTTTGGAGAGAGAATGCCCAAGGCAAGAGGACGAGAAGAGGAAGAAGGAGCGGCTGTGCCCGTATTTGCCCGTGTCCTTGGGTGCAAACATTACATTAAATCTCTTTTTTTTTTTTTTTTTTTTGGGGATGTTTGTAGTAAGGGTACAAAGTCTGCAGAAGCATTCCCTGATCCTCCATCTGGGTGTGGTGTATGATCCAGTATGGAATTTCACCATCATGCCATCGAGGGTGTCCGATTTGCCGGAATTAACTGGCCAATAATTGCCGGTGGTTGTGTGGGATTCGAACCCACGGCCATCACATCACGTTATTACGTAGTCGGTGGCAGCCGGTCTTTTCCGGCTAGGACTCATGGCATTTCCACTTAGCCACTTGTCCCCCATTTTTGTCCTCCAACAATCAACCAACAATTCTACAACTCGCAGCAGGTCGAACGCTGGGGCCAAAGTGTTCTTGTTTGTCATAACTCTGTTGAATATGTGTGCTTTGCCACTAAATTCGGAGACTCAGCAGATGGACATTTCAAATCTGGCCTCTTGCGATACCGGCTAGCACTGGCAGGGCTGAGCAGACCAGTGCACTGTACGCATTGTACGCCACTCTTAATCATGAACTCTGTCAACTGTGCCTTGTTGCTTTTCACACACATCTTTATGCTGGACACTTTACTCCACTTATGATCTATCTGCTCAGTCAAGCTCACATCAAAGCCGTTTAACTTAGGAGCAGAAGTGAAAAATTGTCACAATGCACACACACATCCAAGACCCCAAACTGGACAAACCCATCCTGATACCAAATCCAGGCTTTTGCAGGCTGATGTAACACTTGCTCTCACTTGAGTTACAAGGAAGTGTATGTTTCACTGATGTCCTGCCATGCATACCACCTGGACATTGTCCCTGTCCAGATCAATCAAGCCTTATCTGACAGGGATGTGGTTATAAAGTAGCCTGTGTGCATAGCCTTCGAACTTTGGTGCTATGTGAGATGGAGTTTGTGCAAAGGTAAGTGATTGTCATACAATTGAAACGGGATGTCTCATCTAAATTGTAGTGCTCAAAACATGTGACAGTCCAATGCCAGCTTCAAAAAGTTCAATTCCTGTCTTCCCCATACCTGTGGGTGGCTTACAGTGTATACACCCCCAATTTGATCGGAGCTCCCAGCTAGTGATGTGCTTGGCTTGGCTTGAAGCCAGAAAGCCATGAAGCCAAAGCCCTGGCTTTGTAAAGCCAAGCCAAGCCAAAGTTGTGGCTTGAGGTTGGCTTTGGCTTTGGTTTGAGGTCTGTGAAGCCAAAGCCAGGCTAGCAAGCCATGGCTTCGACAGGTGGATAGAAAACCACTAGAGGACCTTCACATGGCAGCAGAAATGACATGGTACAGTTAAGGCACATGCATCAGGCCTGCGATTTTAACTGGCAGAGTCTATACTCACTCTGAACCATACATTTGGTGCTAATCAATACTTTTGCAGGCACCAAAAATTTATGATCTTGATTATCTATGGTTTCTACTGACATTGTTGACTCCATATCAAATCTGCAGGTGTTCTATCTGTTCTATCTGTCCAATAGCTATATTTTGAGCATTTATATGACCTTTTCCAACATCTCATACCATCTGAAAATTTTGTCCAGGAAGCCAGGGCTTGGGCCAAAGCCAGGCCAAGCCAAGCCCCACCATATGGCTTTGGCTTTGGCTTCAGATCTATGAAGCCAAAGCCAGGTGAAGCCAAGCCAAAGCCAGGGTTTCAAAGCCAAGCCAAGCCAGAACATCACTACTCCCAGCAAGCTCCTTCCTGCCATATTTGGTCTGAAGTGCCTGGACATCCAGACATACCAAGACAGACAATCCCTTGAGCATTCTGGAATCCAACCCCTGACAACGTGTGATGTGGGCTAGTTCAGGTAGGCTTCAGGGAAGCTGAAGAGGGCTCTGTGGTGGCAGTGTGCAGCCCAGAGGCACTCCTGCCATGGAGGAAATAGGAGGCAAGCGACCTGGGAGGGACGTTTGCTGATGTGTGACCCTTTGTTTGGGAACCTGTCACCCGTGTTCAGGGACTTTTGTAACTCTTCAGTCTAGAGGAGCAGTTATATGCATGCTCAAGCCTCTAAGGGGTCCAGACAAGGGGGTGACTCAGTACTATGTGTATTGTTCACATAGCGGTTGGGAGTAATGATATTGTGATTAGCCTTGTTTACCTACTGCCTCTAAGTGTGGTAAACTACACATATGTCAACACTAGGGATACAGATTATACAGAAACACTGGTTGAACATTTCAAAATTTTCATCACTTTCTTATTTTATTTCGAATTTTTCACCTTGAATTGAGAAAGTGCTGAAAAAGTTTTAAAATTTTCACCTTCTTTTTCAGTGAAAAATGTCTGAAAAATAAACAACATTTTTCACTGAAAAAGAAGGTGAAAAAATTGAAATGCTCAACCAGTGAAATAAGTAGGCATCACACAACGTCTCTGAAACCTGCTTACAGCTCTTTGCAGAACTTAGGGTGCAGCCATTTTTTTTTTCCATTTTGGGCAGTTTTTGATTGTTTTGTGTATATCACTTGTTGCAGCATCAGATCCCATCTGTTTGCTTGGCATCAGGGCATGTTCAATTCCACTTGAAAATATGCAGGGGATGGTGTCTTCAGAATTTTTATTAGGGCTTTGCATGAATTTGTAGCTCAAGTATCAGTATTTTGTATATATCACTTACAGCAAAGTATGGGGTGATTTTGAGTCCGTAGTATTTTAGTATGATGGATAGGTACATATTTCCTAGGGGATGGTACCCTCAGATTTGTGTGTGTACACAATAGAACAGACACAGTGTACATACCATTGGAACTCTGCATTTAGAGGTATAAGCAGTCAGCTTGTCATATCTGGAGAAGCAACTTACCAACATGACAACTGATGCCTGGCTACTGTGATGTGGACTCTGGTTACTACTAGATGCAGGGTAGTGTTTGCAAGTGAAGTATAGTCTCAGCTCCAGATGTTTGGGTGCCTGCAGTCCTCCACACTGCCAGAACATCAGAGATTGAAAAAATGATGGACAGAGAATGCACCTAAACATCTGGTGCACTTCACCCACTGATCCCACCCATCAAGTCACACCCACTTTGTTCTCTTCACTATACCATATCCCTGGCCACAAAATCTGTTCTGATATCATTGAATGGATTTTAAACTGCATATTCCAAAATCCTAGTTTTTTTCTGGGTCTTTTGAAGCTGTTGTGGCTCAGACAGTGTAAGGGCATAATTTCTGTGTATTCAGCAGCAGTGGTCCAAATTCCTTCTGCACAAAACTTGAAGCACACCTCTGGGTTAGATTAGATGAGAGCCATAATATCCCAGCCAAACACTGGGCAGCCTGTCTTAGGATTTGAGGATTTGTGACAAGGATAGTGTGACCCTGTGGGGGGCATCACTATATAAATTGCCCCAGACATTCTGGAGGGATCTCTGTGCTTCACCTCTGATGTTTGTTTGGCTCGGAAAGATCTGAAGGTTCTATTATTGGAAACAACACACCCTCTGCTGTCTTATCCCTCCAGAACATCTGGTAACGAGACTAGTGAAGTAGTGGTTTTCCCTCTAAAAGGAATAAATTTTACAGCCTTTATTTCAGCGGAAGATAGTAATCTTGGTGGATATGTTTTGGTGGAAATGAATTGTCTGTTGCTCCTGAAAAGCTGTTAATTGGTGAATGTGATACTCATGTGTACTGAATGGGGGTCTGGAATTCCCAAATATATTGTTTTGCACTATTGATACAGGGTGGAAGTTTCCACTCATGTAGGTAGCACTATTTTGCCCTTTAAGACCCGTATCCATTACGTTATGACATGTTTCTGGGGCCTTCTTGGAAGATTGTCTTGAATACTGTTCTACAGACAGAGCTGTTAAAAAGCCTTTGCCATGATGGAGGTTCACTCGCAAGCCACCAAGAGGGTACAGTGTATTGGATTTCTATTGAATGGACACTGTTTTGCTTTAAAGTCAAGCAAATGAATGATGTCCGCAGACTTCTGGTCACATTCCGCTGTACCACAACTGGATTAAATGTAGAAAGCAGATGCTTCAATGAGTTTTGTAAAGGATGTGGATAGCTCTCAGAGGGGTCTGCACACTTCAGAACACAGCTAATGGCAACCAGTTTCAAAGTGGAGAAAGGCTCTGGGTATTTGATTTGTTTCTGCACAATTCTGGTGATCAGAGAATACCCTCCCCTTGAATAGGCGCTGTACTAGAGGTCTCTCTATATGAATCTGCTTTGACCTCTTCAACATCCATTTCAGCCGTGGTTGAAGCACTCCAGTCCCCAGCCTCACACAGCATGATTAATAGTGAGTCAGCCTCTTGCATAATCCGATGCCTTGAGGGTGACCTAGATGTACAGTTCTACCAGTCAATGGAACAGTTGATTGATGAGGCTGATTTCTTATTTTTTTTTCTTAACATTTGTAAATTCTGAGGAGACCAATTGATTTCTATTGAACATTTCCCTATGCTCCCAATTTTCCAGGCCCATTGGCCAAGAACTGGCAGAGAAACAGGGAACATCAACTGTTCCATCAACCTGTCACTGGTTGAGCATTTCAAGTTTTTCAGTGAAAATATTGGTAAAAAACTATCTTCATTTTTCACACTTTTTTCACTGAAAAAGTATGTGAAAAGTATAATTTTTTTTCAGTACTTTTTGATTTTACTTTGAATTTTTCACCTTGACATTAAAAAGTACTGAAAAAGGTTTGAATTTTTCACAGACTTTTTCAGTGAAAAAAGTGTGACAAATGAAGGAAGTTTTTCACCAATATTTTCACTGAAAAACTTGAAATGCTCAACCAGTGTGTAGACCAAAAACATGCCCAAACACAGATTTCCTTCTCTTCTGTTCTCCCTTTCCTTGATAGCTACATCCTCTGAGACTTTGTAAATACATTTTTTATGACTATCACTAGGATATGAACTTTGTTTGAGGCAAGAGCACCCCAGGGGGAGGCAAAAACTGGGTCTTCCATTGACCTGTAGAACACTGTATGCATCTTTACTTCTAAGGCACCAATCATTTCGTTTCTGTTTGTGAATCGGACAAAACAAATGGAAACAGTATGGAAACAGTTTACAGCTCTTTGCGGCACATGTACATAAGGCATGGCCCAAAAATTTCCCATTTTGGGACATTTTTGATCCTGTCACGTATGTCACTTATTGCGGCATCAAATCTCGTACGTTCGCCAGTCGTCAGGGCTCGTTCAATTCAGCTTTAAAATCTGCAGGGGATGGCATCTTCAGAATTTTTATTAGGAAAAATTTTAAAGATGCCATCCCCTGCCTAATAAAAATTCTGAAGATGCCATCCCCTGCAGATTTTAAAGCTGAATTGAACAAGCCCTGACAATAGGTGAATGGACGAGATTTGACGCCGCAACAAGTGGGATACGTGACAGGATCAAAAATGTCCCAAAATGGGAAATTTTTGGGCTGCGCCTTATGTACTGCAAAGCACTGCTTGAGCATTTCAATTTTTTCACCTTCTTTTTCAGTGAAAAATGTTGTTTATTTTTCAGACATTTTTCACTGAAAAAGGTGAAAATTTTAAAACATTTTCAGCACTTTCTCGATTCAAGGTGAAAAATTCGAAATAAAATAAGAAAGTGATGAAAATTTTGAAATGTTCAACCAGTGAAGAGTTGTAAAATGTTTTAAACAGTTTTCAAATGGTATTTTTTGGGGGTAAATTTCAGGGACATTCTCCAGTTGGAATTGACATATTTTTGCCTCCCACTGATACACACACATGTCTCTCATGTTTCCTATGTATTTTGGATAAACCTGAACCATGTCAGAAAAAAAGAAGCCCCCAGACATGTTGTACCCAAGTTCGGTGGGACAAGGGAACTGCTGGAAGCGATCAGTCACGTGAAGTCCCATCCAAATAGGGATTAGGGGGAACCATACATCCATCAGGCCTTCAGATCTTATCCATTCTCACTCAGGATCTTGGAATATGCCCAAGCTAGACACTTGGGACCTTGAAAACTACAAGTGAGCATGCTGTCTCTCATTCTAGATTATTTTGAAACTCTTTATACCATTTGAAAACTGTTTATAAATGGTTTGCAAGATCTGACAAACTAAACAGAAATAAAAATGGTTTTTACCATTTGAAAACATTTACAAATGGAAAGGGTTGGAGCCTTATTTACTTCCAACATCAGGGGCAAGTAAAGTACTTACCTGATGTGCCAGCTGGCTCTCCAGATGCTAAACTGTCTGCTGGGAAGTAACAAGTGCATCAGATAGGGCCTTCAGGACATCTGAAGCCAGCTCTGAATATGCCTAGAGGAGCTTCATGCTTAACACTTGGCAAGATAAGCACAGTTGAAGATGATCATGTTTGTGGTTGTGGAAAGGCCTATCTACCACTTTCCTTCCTTTTGAAAGCTCTTCACTTTCCTCGACCTTATGTTTCGCTCCAAGCATTATTTGTCATGATAAAATCCGGCCATAAATCCTAAAGTCAACATATGTGCTCTCTGATCCACCCCTGCCTAGTGCTTCATCACCACTAATGTACATGATATGTGGTGCTTGCCAACCATATCCCCATTTGAATAGAGCTTGGTAGAAGGGTTCATTCCCAGTGAGAATAGTGTCGAGTGGCCAAGAGGCAGATCTAGTGAGGTAGAGAAAGATCAAAGGCCACCAGATTTGATTGAGTCAGAAAGAGTGATGAAAAGATATATAAAGATTTTGTGATCTTTCCATTTCCTCATCGTAGTGAATTGAGTGTGATAGAGCACAACCCTTTAGGCTTGACAATTTTCACACCGGAATTCCACTGGAGCAAAGATCTACAATTTGAAAACTTCATCAATCTGATCAAGCACAGGTCACAGCTGGCCCTAATAGACATGTGCACATAAAAGTGGTTCATTGACATTGCATCTTGCTCCTATATTCTTTCTCTCTCCCTCTTCCTTGCCTCTGAGTCTCTCCCGGTTCTTTCCCTTTCACATTTTCTTGACATCAAACAAGGTATTTGCATTGTTATCTTGGTCCAGTACCCACTGACATGCATCCAGGACTATGTAGATCTCACAGAGAGCTCCTCTAGTTCACCTGTTTTTAGGGTGAAGATATATTTTCATGACATGTCGGATAATATAGGCTCAATCAGGGATACAGTAACAATGCTAAACCTTGGATGATCTTATAATTGAAATCAAGACCCAGCGCTGACACTCCTGCAATCATTTCTGGCTCAAGGCCCTGTAAGATAAAGTTATACATGTTTTTAAACAAAAAATGAGCATGGCAGGGGGAAGACTTGCAGCCAATGTAACCTTTATGCAATCCAGGATAGCAGCGGCCTGCGACTCATTAGAGTCATTAGCAAGTTCCAATTTTAATCAAAGTGTGATCATACTTTTTCATCGTTGCCAAAACAGTGTACCAGGCATAAGTATGCTGCAGTGATGTCATTCACATTCATAATTCCAAATGTTGGCCAGGCTCTGTGTGGGTCAGTCAATCTGGCTGTATACCATGTGTATTGTTCCAGTGAGTGATGCAGAGTGCTGGACCGGTCTTACAGAAAGTAGAACTGCCCTCAGAGGCATTGCACCCAGCACACGGAACTATCATGAGATGATAATCTTCATTGTTACTTCTCATCTTCGCTGTCTAGGACCACTGTTGATTCCACATATTTTTCCTCAATGTTTGTTCTAGCTCTATGGCATTGCCTTTCTTCTGGAGTTGGCTCTGGAAACACTAGTTCACTGTTGCCATCGCGAGGAATAACCAGGGGTGGCCCATCATCGTGGATGATAACCAGGGGAAGGGTGTAATTGCAGATATTGTTCATTGTTGGTGAATATGTGTATGAGCTCCACCATGTTGTCAGTGAAATAACCTGGTGATCGGATCAATGTCCATTTCCTTGGACACATCCAAGATGCATCCACTTGTAAATCACCTCAACGATATTCACCACATAGATTGAATCATACATGTTGACTACAATTTGGTTGAATCACCAACAACAGAATTCTGGATGAGCTGGAATTTTGCTGCAAGTTCCAGTTGGACAAGACAGGCCCATCGCTTGGAGTTATGGATATGCCCCGCCAATAGTCAATGATGCTCACATCAATAACTTGGGATGCTGGCCCAAGGTTTGAGAATTTGGTTTCGAAATATCACATCTGGAGCTTGTTTTTCTGTGTCAACTTCGCTTGGCTGACAGCTGCAAGAATGATTGTGTGTGGGCGAGCAGATTCAGCATGTTCCTCTGCATCCACGTCACATCATACAGGGAAATGAGCTGACACAGAGAGCACAATAAATTTGCAGACTTGTCCAAAGAAGACCTGATGTTCCAACTCCACAGGCATATTTTGATGGTTCTTATTTTTGTCAACCTCCAACATGTACTTGAGGAGAAATTCAAAAGTAAGTATGGAAGAAACACCAAATAAAAGTAAATGTATCTCACCTTGACAAATGTTGCATTGCAAAATGATTCAGGTGACATGTGGTAGCCAGAGACAAGGTCCCAGGCATGGATTAGGTCGCCCCCACCCATCTGCTTCATCTTTCCCCACAAGGATAGTTTTTTTTGGAACACAGGTAAGGGCTTCGGGTCGTGAGATTGTGTAATTGGTTGTTAGGTACACTACAATTTTATTGCATAGGGGCTCATCCACCTTGATGATGCGGTTTAGGTACACGAGACACAGATCATTATCTGTGAAGGGGGTAATGGTGAGAAATGTTGTGTGAAATAATGGAAGTGCAACCCACAGTCATTGAATGCATGTCCTGTATCAACAATCTCCTTATCTGTGCTCAAATAAAGTTCACTACTGAGCCCATAGAGCAGCTTAATCTGGTTCAATTACACTATGTCTCGGAGTCGATGCTCCAGGCTTGCAAATGGATACTTCCGACTCTTGACAGCAGGTATGAGCGAGCCGCAGAACTGTTCCATCACAAAAGCCCAGAAGCACCACATAGGCTCCATTCTCCGAATATTTGACATGATATGCAAGAGCACATGAATCGGCAGAGTACATACACATAAGCAGGATTTTTTGGACTGATAATAAACCCTGTTGAATAATTTAGAAGGACTGTGCAAGGTAAAATTAAAATTGCAGCACACCATTCATATTTTTTCACCTATTCTGCAAAACCAGCTTTGATTTCATCAATTTCCGCTACAGAGATCTCAAAGCAAAGGCACTTGTTGATCAGACCACAAGCTGCACAAAGTGGTTGTAATAACACTGCTTCGAAAACCAGTTGTGAAGCAAGACAGGGCCAAGGAATGTAGTGAACAGAAACCAGGATTCGGCTATGCACTGGTAGCGATCTTTCATAATATCTGGAATGTGTGCACTGAACGATGAAGGGATGGTTGAGCCAGATTTGGCACACCCCACACCTATGGTATCTGCAACAGAAGGCAGAAGTTGGGACTCTTAAGATCCCTGGTTGAGGTCTTTGAATGTTCCAGTTCAATGCTCAATGAGTGCGGGGAGTATATTCTCGACCATGTGCCAGATACTTTATTAGCTTATCTTAAGTGCCGGCGGTCCCGACCGAAACTGGACTTGAGTTCGAACTGTAACTTAAGTTCTTGCAACATATGTGTACTACAGCAATGTACACTACACTTACCCTGAGGGTAACAGAACTTAAGTTTTGTGAACAACTTAAGATCAAAGTCCTGTACTTAAGATTTGTGACCTCGAAAGAGAACCAGACAATCATATTTTTCTTCTACCCGAGTACTTAAGTTCCTATACGACTACTTCAGTTCTGATACAACTTGAGTTCCCATATGACTTGAGTTCACGTAAACTTGAGTTCTGATGCAACTTCAGTTCAGACTTAATGACGCTGAGGCATTCTTCAGCGAGAATGCAGTGTAATCTGAAATGAGTACGTACTTTCGGTTTGGACTTGGCCTTGGTCTTCGAGGCAGCCTCTGTCATTTTCTGAGCACGCTCCTCTCGTGCCTCCTGTACAGGTATGAGCTCTCCAGATTATGGATATAAGGAAAAACTCACCTGCGGTGATTTCTTGGCTCGGCGCCCTCTTCTCAACGTCGAATTTTCAGCCTGGTCATTATCAGGCTCCAACGTGACAGCCTTGCGTCTCTTATTCCTCAGTGGCGGCGCTGAATCTTCAGCCTCGTTATTCTTTATGTCTATGTCAGATCGGACTCTTCCTGTACATTTCGCAACTCACCTTTCAGTGGCTCTTCAGCCCATGTATACATGGCGTTGAGCGTCTGCTGGACCAATTGTGGGTTGAGCTTCCTGAATGTTTCGGGGACAGTAATGTCTTCGGGAACGGCCTCTGTCCTGCATGACTTGTCAGTTCTGCGTCAAGCAAGAGAGGTGAAGGTTATTTACCACTCAAAGACCACCTTGCCACTCTCGTTCAGCCAACCCATGACCATCATGGCCACAAAAGGGCGGAACTTGCGGCTGGCGTGCAGGTTGTCAACCATCTGCTCGAAGCCCGCTGCCACCAGCTTTTGTTGTCTGACCAAACATTAGTGACGAAACAAGATTCATTGAAGCGCGAATATGACTTACTTGACCCAGTCCACATCTTCGTCCACGGCTGCTGCAGCGTCCCAAGCAGCTTGATCCTCCTGCGCCCACAGCAGGGCCTCTGCTTGGCGAGACTTGCCACCAGCGTTCATCGGCCCTGGTAACATTTTGGAATATTTGAAGATCTCGTTCCGGCGATCTTCGTGGAATTTGTCGCGGCCGGAGTACGTCGTGATGCCCAGAAGCCTGGCTAGAGCAGAGTCCTCTCGAAAGGAGTCGTGATTGTCTTCTTGCTTCACAGGCTGGCGAGACTGGCGTTGCGTCGGCTCAGAGGCTTTGAGTTTCAATTTTTGGGCTGCCCGCTTGTTACTGACGACTTTCTGAATTGCCTGTTCAATCTAATGTCAGACTGCCGAAGAACATTCAAATGTAGAAAGGATATTTACCGATCGCCACCCGGCCTTGGAGTATCCGCGGATGAGGCCTGCCCGCCCGTCTTCATCTTCTTCCTCAACCTCGTCGGCCTCGTCTTTAGCAGTCGTGGCCTTGTTCTTAGCTGGGTGTTTGTTCTTCCAGGCCGCAACAAGTGCGGGGATCTCAGCTTCCTCCACTTGGTACCTGGCCTGCGATTCGTGCTGAAAAGCCTTGGCCTCAAACGGGTCTGTCTTCACCCGGTTGTAGAATGTGGTGGCGGCCTTCCCCTTAAGGCTCGCTAGATCCACATCCCGCACTGCAACGTCGAGAATCCAGCTGCGCTGATGATCGTTGAGTTTCGGCACAGCCGTGTCCTGGCCTTTGGTGGTGAGAACCAGCGCCAGCTCGGGGAACGGCATGACCTCTGGCACGTCGTTTGGGTCGTAGGGTTTGAACATTTCTTTGACCTTTGGTTTCGCCATCGTTAAAATGTCGCCGCAGACGGCAAGACTAGATTTGGGACAGATGCGTTGAGTTGGGTGAAAAGAAAGAAGTGAGGAAATGCCACCCACCGGCTAACAAAACCAAAGTTCAATGTAAAGTGTCGGAGTCCAGCTCAAAGCATCGTGTATTATGCGCTGAAAAAGGAAAGTGGGAGGCTGAGGAGTACATAAGTCCCCGTTACCTCGAAGTAAAGAGTTACTCCCTACCTTTGCAATGCCACCGCCCACACAATTCACCTCGCACAATGAGACACGTCATCTATTCGGACCAGTCTATCGCCTGTATTTCGACACCAACGTACGCCACCGTGCTCTTCTGCGCAAGGCGCTCGAGCTCTTCACACCAGACGACCTGTATGAAATTTTCAGCGGCAATCCTACAAGTCTCAGGCTGAGTATGGGAAGCGCGTATACCTTCACACAATTCGGCAAAATCACCTCTAACTTTGTGCGTACTCTCCCATCTCCTGTTGCCCCCACCCAGCACTCTGACACGACACCCAGATGCTCAATTATTGACTCGTGTGTCGACAGACTCCCGCTCCTGATGTGGAGGCGTGCCTGGCTCTGGCGGCGTACCGCGACGCGTTCGACACCCACTTCAAACCCCAAGGGAACACCTACACCATCCGCAATCCCGCTGCCAAGGATGCACTGCAGGCAGCAGAGCAGGCTTGGCACGATTTCATTACGAGCTACAATGAAGATCGTGGGATCGCAGATCGTCCCGCCTGGGCTTTCGAGCCACTCCCTGGCTTTCAGAGAGTGCGTGGTGCACCCGCACCCGCAGTGGCACAGTGCACATGTCCCCGAGTCGCAGTCGCACGCGCCGTCCCCGCACCCTCACCGCTCGCAGCCACACCCGCCTCCGGCGCAGCCACACCCACGCCTCTCGTAACCACGTGTGCCTCTGGTGCAGTCACCCACGCCCCTTTCCCCGCCCTCCCACCGCTTGCAGCCACGCCCGCCTCTAGCGCAGCCACACACGCGCCTCTCGGAACGATGCCTGCCTCTGGCGCAGTCACACCCACCCCACTCGGCTCGTGCCTGCGTCCATTCGAAGTCGACCAGCGCTATGTCCCGCGCACCCCCATCAAGCGCAAGTGCCTTGATGTGATTGACATCTCGTCCGACGACGAGGAAGACGCCCCACACCCCCGCAAGAAGCCCCACTTTTTGGGCTACGTGGACTTGACTTGTTGAGGAACACGCCAGTAGTATAGCGTTAGCAGATCGAGTAGACTACCAATAGTTAGATTCCGAGAAAAATGTACAGACCCAATCAACTTACCTCAATAAAATACACGCTTGCTTTTTCACGTTGCCCAGCTCCGACGTCTGATTGATCTTTCCAATGACGACGACCCGGCCCCGTGCAGTCCCCTCAAAACAAAGTTGTCGAATTGCCTGAGTCAAAGTAGTCAGTCTTCTGTATGAGTGCGTGTAAATAAATCTAGTAGCTTACCTTGGGTGATTTTCCCGTCTTTCACTGGTCGTGCAGTCCGTGGAGAGGATTCTGGTTGCTGACATTTGACGTTGGACGGCACGCGTCAGAGAGTCCTAGGTTAACACAGTCAGTTTTCAATATGAGTACGTGCAATGTAAATGTGGTCGCTGACATTTGGTCATTTCCCAATCTTTCATTTCACTGCCCAGTCGTCCAGTCCGTGTCACACCCTGCCCCAGATCGTACTCAGGGTTGCATTCCCGCCCACTCCGACAGTGCCCGACTCCCTCATAAAACTTGCAGTTCCGCCAGAAATAAATACCGATGCAAAATAAAAAATGTATGTGTACATTGTATGTATTTACAGCATCGCCGACACGAAGTCGGCCGAGGCTGACGCGAAGTCGAGCCTCAAAGTGGTGGGCTGACACGAAGTCGAGCCCGGAATCCTCGGCGTGCAGCGCGATGTCATTGAGGACTTCTCCGCGATCCTTGTTGTCGTTGAGCACTGAGGGTCGGTGGTGGTGGTGGACGTAGAGAGAAGAGCGGTGTTTGGTCCAGTTGGGTGATCACTCCATCAGCACAGCTTCGTATTTGATTTTGGCCACGTCTGGCCAAATCCCTCCTCTCTTGACATGACCTCCCTCCTCACCCACCTACCTCTTCCATCGGACGCGGTTGATCTCGACTTCGTGTCAGGTCGCACACTGGATCTCGACTTCGTGTCGGATCCACTCAGCCCAGACTTTGTGTCGGGTTTTGTTTTCTCTGCAAGTCTCTGTCGGCGCCATGGATATCTTGAAGAACCGCAATCCTAGGGCGCTTCTGGGCTCATTCGATGGGAAGGTGGGCGCGCTGGCGACACTCGGGGGAGAAAACTATTTCATTGCGACAAACACCGATTATGTACCAGCCCTGCCGTCCCTGCAAGTCCCTCACAAGATTTTCCTTCGCTCGGACATGCGCTATGGAATGGATGATCCCATGCTTTGGCCTCAGCAGTATTCCGTCTGCTACTGTCATTTCCCGGCCATTGCGAGGAAGGGTGCGTGCCCCGAGCTTGCCATGATGTGGTGGAACCCGTCACCGCAAGATTTCGTTGTTGGGAGTGCGGTCACCCGTGGACTGGGTAGGCTGCGTCCTCACCACGTTGACAGGTTTTTCTCGTTCATATGTAACTCTTGTCTTGCTCTGCTAACGACTCGAAAGGTTCCTCCCGTTCGTCAACAAGATTGTCGGGCTGTGCAGAGAACTGCGAAGCACCTCCCGAACGCCGATTTCCCCCCTTTTTGGCGAACTCATCCAGAGCATCCTCATGCTTATCGAGCAACTTCAGACCTTGCCGACGACCTACCCAAAGATGGTATTTGCCGTAACTTCGCTACAGCGCGCGTGTCTCGAACTCGACGCGCTGTATAACTACATAACCCTCTATAAACCGCGCATCGACGACTATCTATCCGCCCCTCCCAACAAGTCGTCTCTCTCCGCGCTTACTCCCCTCTCCCCATGCATCGGCGCCTTCACCACAATCCCCGCTGTCGCTCAGCAGTTATGGTGTGCCCGTCTTCCTTTTTGGTTTCTACGACCCACCTTCGTCTTCGATTGCGAAAATATTCTATCAGTTGTAGCTCTTGAACAGCCCGACTTCGACGTCTCAGACCTTTACGGGGAAGGTGCACCGCCGGTCGTGTATACAACGGCCAATACCACCAAGGGGAAAATAGCAGCCATTCATTCCGCCGCTGCTCAGAGCCCTTGGTACCGTGATCCTTCCGACACCGGTGATAGTACCCCCGCTTTGGCATCTCCTCCTGCGTCCCCATCGAAGCCAGCCGCCCCTGTCACCAGCACCTCGGGTCAAGTTACCCGCTCAAATACCAAGCGCCCTGAGTACAAGCCATGTACGTGTAAATTTCCAAGTGCATGTTCACAACTCATTTCCCATTTTTACAGATCCTTCGAAATCACCGAGAAAACCGCATGGACAGGGACCTGCGGTGGCAAAAGGGCCCGCGAAGATTGAGCGGGATAAGTTCCAAATTCTGGCCGTCCCAGAAATGCCCCCATCGATTGCTGCGTGGGCCGACGCACTCGCAAGGGTGGACCAGTCTGTGTCCCCCATTACCAACGATCCCAAACGCCGGCGATACGTCTTCCCCGAGCCCGCGCTCCTTCTCAACACCATGCCCGATCGGCAACGAAAGTACCTGCACCACTGGACCCTCCTCCGCGACGGCTTCACGTACACGTTAACCCAGCCGGAGCACTCACAGCTTCTTACTGCGCAGCAGTGGAGAGACATTTTGGAGGGATTGATCACCAAGCGCGGCCAACCCAACTCGAAAACGTATCGGCGGAGTGCGGAGCTCGAGGAACACATACGCCCGGCCCTCCAAGCATGCAACCTGACCAGCATCGAGGGTTTCCCCGTCGCTCAGGAGTTCGTTCCTGAGTTCAGTCTGGCGCAGATGCGCGAGATTGTCTGGCAGGTAGCCGAAACCGGGTTTTGATTCGAATTTTCTGCGCTGGATCGTCGAGCGTCCCTGAAGGATCGGGTGGAAGAGGTCAAGACTTGTTTTGCGGGTCATATGTTGATCAGGGCACCGTTAGAGATGAGCAAGCGTGGTTTTGCAGCGGAAAAACTGGAGCAGCGTCACCGTTATTTCGTGCGGGCAGCAACTCTGATGCTCGATTGGATGACAAAGTCTCCTCGCCCTACTGTTATCACCCGCGGTTTCATTGACCATGTCGACTGGACCCCGACCCAGATGGAAAGCCTCGAAACGGCGGTTTGTCAATATTATACGCAGGCATTTTGGGAGCACTTTGGTCGCGCTGCTGTAGTCTCACTTCGTCTGGATCACAGCTTGGAAAAGGAGGAGGGCAAAATTTAGGTCATCTGCTTTTTGGAAAGAACGAGGGTCGCGGCCCATTGTATATTATTGTATTTACTCAAATTTTCCGAGTGTAGCTTTGAATGCATGTATATACCAGTTCCGCTGAACAATTTTTTTTTGTCGAGCATGCAACCCAGTCCTATTTAAGCGCCGAAGTAGCGCCCGACGGACCCGAATTTCTGCAGGCGCACCATTACAACGCATTCAAGACCCGTGGATTTGCATACAAGTGGGATTCATGGTTCACTTTTTAGTTGAATTTATCGGTGCTTCCACTGCCTTCAATTCCGCCTTCAGCACCGAAGTACCGCGCTACGGATCAAGAGCCGATCATGAGTCACGTCACCTGTCATGGTCACATCTCTTTCTTCATCTCCACCACGACCACGACGACCCTCGACATCTGCTGGATCCAGGCTCGACTTCATGTCAGTCTGCTCGTGTTTTGAGGCTCGACTTCGTGTCAGCCTCAGCTGACTTCGTGTCGGCCTTGCCGTTCCACCCCTGGATTCCACCTGGTCTCGATGTGCCGCGCCCATGGTCATTTCTACGATTCACGGTCTTTCTAGGTGAACATGGGCAATGTATATACATGCTGTACTGTACATATATTTTGATTCTTTCAAGTACAATACTATACTATACGACTCAGCAACAGTCTGAAAATGGCGAAGCTTTTGGACAACGAATTGAAACCAAGTGCACAGGTCGTACTAAGCGCATCTTTCGATCACGTCCTTTGGAGCGCGTCTTTGTTTTCCTAATTGGGTAAGGACACAGTGCGCTTTGAATGTTTTCTATCGGAGCTCAGACCTACCGTTTGCCACAGCTCAAGTTTTCTTTGTATATGTCGACCGACGATGAAGCGCACCAGGCAGAACAAAAACAGGAAGATTGCGAGCGAAACACTTCTCGCGCCGCGCCTTCCAGCCTTCCAGGTCAATTATCATACAGGTGCGGCTTTCTTTGGTGTCTCTGACGGTCAGACTGACCTCAAAATATGAAAGGTGGTTCTCCCTCGCAATCAGAACGCCACTATGTGAACGACACTGCTTCAAGCTCCCTCCGAATACCACAAAATCCAGTCAGAAATGTGAATGTGCTACGGCGTATTCCGCCCCCGGATGACGCGTCTTTGTCGTTCGACAGCCCCTACCGTTCCCAGACTCCACTGTCACGACTGGCGAGGAACCCAGTGCAGTCCCCGCATACGAGGACATGGCCCCATGCGACGAGAATGGTGCAAAGCCACGACAAGTGGGTTTATAATTTGACACGTGCTGCACGGTGATAGACTGATTTTTTGTGTAGACAGTGACCCACATGGACGAATTCAAAGCCCAGGAGGCAGTTATTTTACAAATACTGCTCTCTCTGTATTATTGGCCTCAGCTTCTCACCCCATGCGCCTGTGGGAAGGCTTCGTGGCTGTGTATGGTGGCATGCAGCGACTGCCTGCAAGGGGAGCTCCTGTGTCGTCAGTGCTGGCTGGACAAACACAGGGTGATGCCTATGCATTGGGCATTGATCTGGAATCAGCAGGACCGCTTTTTCGAGAAACACGACTTTTGCTGAGTCCTCAAGAACGCCGCCGTCGCCATTGGTCATAACGGGCATCGGTGCCCCAACGCGGACCCCAGCTGAACATTCACCTTGGTGGACTCCAACGGCATTCATGCCACCTCCATCACGTACTGTCGGTGCGAGTCTGTTGATGGACTGCGAGGTGAGCCTGAATTCCAGCAGCTCCTGCGAGCGGGTATTTTCCCTGGGAGCGTAAAGGAACCTAAGACAGGCTACACTCTCGGTGTGCTCGAGTACTACCGACAACTGCAGAGCCAAGGGAAAGGCTCTGCCTACAATTTTGTGCTTGTCTTGCAACGCTTGGCGGACCCGTTCTTCGTGGGCTCGGTTCCGGTGAGTGGGGAAAGGAATTCTCCAGTGACCAGGCTCATGAATACAACCTCAGGATGTCTACGCCAACTTCCTCGCAATAACACGCTATCACCAAAAACTCGACATTGTCATGCGACGCGGGTACGTGCACGGAGTCGAGACTCCTCTCCCTGGTGAGACGGATCGGCCCTACCCCAACCGTCCGATTGGCTATCTTGGTCTGCAATGCGCGGCTTGCCCTGAGCGGGGGGTTAACATGCCGTTGGTGGTCAACATACCGAAATATCTATGGTGAGTTGCCAAGATCTTTTGGTTAACAAACAACGCTAATGAGATTCTCCAGACACCTGATTTCCCAGAACTTCACGCTAGACAGGAATTTCAAAGCGAACTTATTCTACAAACACGACGATGGGAGCGATAAGGCTCTCACTGATGGAAGGATGTATTTCCCCAGTCAAACGGAGTACGACCGTATCGCTGAGACTTATGTGGTTAGGGAGGCAGATAAGGTAAACGGATATTTGGTATTCGACTGCTCACTACTGATAATGACTTGAAGGAAGTACCATGTAAAGCACACATCGGGTCCATTCGCCACCAGGGCCAGACAAAATACAGGAATAGGGCTGTCAGCGGGGTTGTGTCTTCCGCATGCGACCATACCGTGGTGGGGTCTTTCGTCGACATGAAAAAGGGAGAAGCGTAAGTGTTTCCGAGTCGCGATGCCCACCTCTCGTGCTAACTAACTCTTCGGCCAGTTTTCCTCTCGGCACTTACACGCAACGCGAACACTTGAGGCACAAACTCCCCGCCTCACGGCCCCGACACCACCACTCCCACCGTATGGAGCTACGACAGCTGGTGTTCGTTCGTGGTGAACTTGGTCAAGCGCGCCACCGAGCTTTTTCCAGAGGAAGAGTGGCTGCACACACTCCTCGCGGAGTCGGAAGGCCAGATTCCCGCTGACCACATCAATGGGCATGGTCTCGATTGCCAGACGATTTGGCAAGCCGTTTATTTTGCGTGCCGGGGGCATTTTCACGGGGAGACCGCAGAGATGCTGTGGGCATTTTTGAATCCCCTTGGATCCTCAACGCGACAAATGACTGCAGCGGCACGGCACGACATCATCAACTTTGTGATGGATGCCTGGAATACGCTGAAGGTACTGCGTCAAGGTGAGACTTCAATCTGATTGTTTCAAAGATAATCATTGACCCGTTTTTCGACTATTCTTTCAGCCACAATTCTTGCCACCGAGCGTGGTGACGCGCTCTGACTGTTCGAACTCCATATGGCCGTTGTGGTTGACCTCAGCAAGCAGAATCCCACTGAAGTCGTCGCCTGGTCCCGCTGTCGCGAACGAGCACCAAGTCTGCTGGTGGGCCGCCGAAAAGTGTTTATCAGCACGAGTCGACAAGCGGTATGCTTTTTTTTTTCACTTCAAAGGGCAGTTTTTCTAACGCTAAGACTCTCAGTGCTGACGATCGAGAATATGTTGGCATCGCTGATCACGCAGGAACGAGAGAAACTCACGGGTGGAGACGGGTACGAGGCCAGAACGTCGGTGGCACAATGGATTCGAGATGGCATGTTTATTGAACGCGACCAGTAAGCTCTCATTCAATATCTAACGAAGGTGATTCTAACTGAGTAATGATAGACAATTCGTGATCGCTCTGCTCGTATGCCACCGTGAGCACCCGCTGCAAGAGACCTGGGCGACAATCACGAAACAGCGCGAGGCGCTCAACGCGGAACTGAAGAAGTTTCGGGGGAATGGATCTCTTGTGCCTGGTATCTGGACGGGATAAAGCGGGTAAAACCGATAGGCGGCAAGGCCCAGTAACGGTAGATAAGTCAGCAACGGCAGCGGGAGATCTACCCGCGTTTGAAGCTCAGCACCCTTGACGCAGACGAGCCAGAAGTGACAGCGATCCAACTACCATCGTATCGCACGAGGCACGGACAGCGGCTCGCAACTGGGGATGGGGTGACTGAGGAGGACGCGAGACTGCAGGACACCGAGATCAAGCTGCGCTGCAGGGAGGTTGAGAACGGCATCCTGGGTGTGCAGGCCGCTTCCCTGGCGTTGTCTGCGGTCAAGAAAGCCCGGGATTTGGACTTTCGAGGGCAAGCGGGGATGACGCGTTCCCAACGCAACCTGCAAAAGGCCAAGCTCATGAAGGCCTTCGAGATTACGATGTACAACAGAGCTCGAGCCGCGCTTGTCACCTTGGGCCACATCGCGAAGGACGCAGTGGAGCCTTACCCGCCGCTCAGCCAGCGGGACACCCGGAGGAAGGAAACTCATCTTCATCGCGCCAAGGGTGACTCCCGACTATTCGACGGCACCGCGTGGTACTTGCAGAGCGGAGGAACGATATTGGGGGCATCCGTGACTTCGCCGACCAGGAACGCGCAGGGTGATAGCGAAGAGGACGAACCGCAGCTGGTGGCAGGTACTCAAACACTGAAACGTTCAGGTATGGTGGCGCGCTCCCTACAGCTAGAGTGGTAATTAATGTCTTAACAGGTTTCACCAAGTCTCAACGAACACCGAAACACCTTAGGGACATCGCACCGGACGACGTGGAAGCACCATTATCGTCGGAGGCTGAGGACAGCGACGGGGGGATGTCGCTGTCCAAGCCGGGGAGGGCGCGGGGAGGGAAGCCAAAGAAGAGGAAAGCGAAGAAGGACGATGGGTGGATATGGAGGTGGTTTGAAAGGGTGACGACAGGGGATTCAGGCAACAACGAGAAGCTGGAAGAGTACAAGAGGGAGAGTAAGTTTGTCCTCTGATTTGTTTCGACTATACTGACGAAATAACAGGCATACGAGTCCAGTGGTTTCGCGCTGAAGCCGAAATGTATCGCTGGCTAGAACAATACGAGCGCAAGCACGCAGAACTCATGCGGGTGATCGAGTGCTACTGCCGCGACAGCAAGGTATGGGTGGGGCTTGGAGACCGGGAGGAGCAGCGGAATGGGGAGGTCAACAGCGCAGCGACCTTTGCACGCATGCAAGCCGCCATGTACCGGCGACTGGAGCACAATGCCACAGCCATCTTCAAGAGTGCTGACTCCGGCGCGCATCACGATTGGGTGAAAGCGACGACGTTCGACGAGCTAGCGACCAAGATCGATGGGTGGCGCGACATAGTATTCAAATGGATGGATGAAATGGTTTGTATTACTGACTATCTAACAAGTGCTTGTACTGATTACTCTGTAGGGAATCCACCGGGCGTACAAGGATTTCTAGTCAAGGTCGAAACGAAACTTAAGTAAGTGCCGCTGCAGTCTGCAGGAACTTGAGTCTGACGCCACTTAAGTCCGAAGGCACTCAGGACTTAAGTCCGAAAGCTCTACCTCGCCGTGACAAAGGTTCTGGTTTTGTTTGGTAGGTACTTGGACGGGCTGCACGTTTGAAAGGGGAATATGAGTGTAGAATACAGGGTGTTTTGGATGTAACTAAAACTTAAGTCTTGAATGTGACTTAAGTTCGTGAAAACACTTAAGTGTGAGCAACCATGTACTGACCTGGCCTACGTCCCAAGTACATGCACCCCACAGGGGAGCAGGAACTTAAGTTCGGCGGGCGCACTTAAGTGCGCCACGGTTTGGACCGGTATCACTTAAGATAAGCTGATCTTATTTCATCATGTGCATGAGATCATGGGAACAAATCCAGGAATGAAAGGCTAGACAGTTTGGCAAGCAGGGAAACCACATTGATACCATAGGCTTTGAAGCAGCACTCCTGCTCAGCATTGTTCAGGAATTCTTCTACAGCAATGATGTGTTGCATGAATTGATCATGGGTCTGTAAGGGGAGATTTAATGGGTTGTATGAGTTGCCATCTGTATGATGAAAGGGGTATAATGGGTGGTAGAGCATGGATGGGTGGTATCTTGGACTCCCAAAATTTGACAGGCACGGCAGGGTGAAATACCTGTATGCCCCTTCATACGCATGAGTTTGGTGATAGCTGGCATATCTCCGAACAGGTCAAGGAGGTAGGCACAAAGAACAAATTGGTGCATGTTATGATTATTGAATGCTGGTACACCATGCATGAGCTTGAGAAGCTTGTCCATCAGGCGCAAAAGAAATGAGTCCATATCCTTTGGTGCTTTCGGGCCAGGGATAACACCAACACACAACAAGTAGATGAGCCAGGTGCGGAGACTGTAGAAAATCATGATAATGGGCCAGCATGTTTTTTTTCAATGTTTGAACGGACCAAAACCATCTGTTAATGTGCCCATAGCCAGATTGGTCGACTGGGAAAAGAATTTGTGAGGTAATGTTTCACCCTCAATTGTAACTTTTGCTTGGTGCATTCAATGATAGTGACTGCCATCCAAAATATCACATGTCTTTCCCAGTACCAACTGATACTTCGACTGATAGTCTAGTTTGTTAGCCATCAAATCAGACTGGAAGAGATTTACGAGCCAAGGAATCAAAGGAAGATAATGAAAAGAATTTTGAGGGCAGCCAGTAGAATTTCAATGTGATTCCCTGCAAAAGGGTCAGCAATCAAGTTCTGCATACAAGTCGGTATAGCAGCAGCAAGAGTTGCTGCAGCAGTCATATTGGATGGGCTTGAGCCCAGACAAAAACATGATTTGTGTCTGGAGTCGTTGATGGGATGAGAGGCCAGCCAATTCAGGAAACGCACACAATAATGTATTGTAGGCACAGGCACCAAGGTTGACATCCACCTTGTAATTATGTGCACAGATGGCCTTCATTTCGTCTGCAGTTAATTTATGCCCTGGTAGAATACTTAGAGAAAACTCGGTATCATGGATGAATGTAAGCTCACCTTGATGTGCAGCATCAAGATTGAAAACCTCTTCCAGGCAGTCTTGTGCTGACAGCCCCTTAAGCCATAGTGCAGCCAGAGAATCAGTGCCAATGGGGTTGTCCTCTTCATCTGAATCCTCCAGAAAAATATCCTCAGGATGACCCTCGAACAGATCCCCATCTTCATCTGTGTTGCTCTTGGGTTCAGAGTCCAGCATGGCATTCTTACCACCTCTATTGAGAACATCTGTGTCTCCTTCAAATGCCCTCACACTATTTTCCATACCCTCATCAGTAGCCATATCAACATTTCTCTCCAACTTACTACCTTCATCGAGCTCCAAAGCATCCCCACTGCCAGATGTTGCTGTAGAATCAAGTGTGTGAGTCTCATGCTGTAGATGTCAGAGGCAACACTCACAAAAACTTTGCTGCTGAGCAATGAGCATGGACTTGGTTGTTTTATGTCGAAGATGGCAAAGGATTGTGTTATTACTTTTGAGTTCATCACATCTGCACAGACAGATGTGTTTTGTGTCATGGGCCATAGCACAATAGTCACTGAGACCTGTGAGAGCACAACAATGAAAACAACTCAGAGTCTTAGTATTCAGAGAGCAACAGTGTACAACATAGGACTATTAGCTGCCCATCATCAATGACAACATGCATCACAGTGGTCAGGCCCTTCATGGTGACAGCAGAGCACAGTACTGAGTATAATATGAAATAGTGGTGCTCAGGTGGTGTTAACATGATCATCGAGTGGAGCTAGTTTACTTATGTTTACCAGCTGCAGAACCACTCTTTTAATTGCTCTACAATGAACAGCACTCCTTCCCCACTTACCCACCTCCAAAATGAACTCCTCCCACCCATTGTGTTCTCTCAACTCCCAGAGGTGCAGACCGACTGATAGAGCTCAGCAGACCAAGAATGCTGCAGCCACCAAAGTCAGAGCGCAAAAGGACAAGAAGGCGAAGGATGCCCACTGCCAGATCCTTCAGGACTGTCAAAACAAGAGCAACCTTACCATTGAGCAGCCGGAAGATAGCCCTGAGATGCAGGAACTCCGAGGTAAGTGACTGTATCATACCCATTGTCCTTTTGTCTCATGGTCTTTATGTAGCTGCCCTGGTCTGTGCCCAAGGTGAGTGCAATGCCTCTCGCTCTCCTCAACCACGAGGACCTCCCAGCCATTCCATCACGCACCCCAGCAATATGTCCAAGGTTACCATCAGTGATATCTGTGACCACCTCGACCCCTCCGGTGCCAAGAACGACCAAGCGTGGTCCAATCTCACAGTAGGTGCAGCATTTCTATTCCATGACTGTATCCAGTTAACCTCTGTAGACAAGGATCCATCACTTCATGGATGCTGGCATGCTCGACATGGACAGCAGCTGGAAAGAGCAGGATTCCCAACATCTCATCAAGATATATGATGCTGTATGCCTGCACTTCCCTCCCCACTATGCCATCCCTCACAATTACTCAGGAGGTGGAAGCAGCATATCCTGACTTGGAGCGCTTCTGCAGCCAATAAGCCACTGCTTTTGTAGTCCATGAATCCTTTGATGCCCAGAAGACATACCAAAACTGCAAAGGTAAAGATGGCACTTATCATACATGGACACATCAAGGCCAGCTACAAGCGAGTAAACTGTGTGGGATCGATGGTGGATGGTATGGTGGCAATGGGCCTTATGCACCAGATGAGTTTATTCAACTTGTAGATCCTGCACATATTCTAATCCACAAGCAGCCATTTCACCAAGTGTTACACCACCACCACCACCACCACCACCACCTGAAGATCCTGATGGTGACCCAGGGCAAGGTATAATTGCATTGTCTTAGTGCACTGTACTTAGTAGTGAACCCTTGCTTCACGTGACAGGCTCTCCTGCCCTCCCGTTCAAGTTCAAGCTTCTGGATCCCAGAGACTGCCTTCACTGATGCCCATGTCTGATTTAGACAGCGATTAGCCACCTACATCTGTAATACCAGCTACTTGAGTACAATAACATGTGGTTTTCATGGAATATATATGTGAAATTGAACACTCGTTGGGCAGGAATTCAAGTGGAAGAAACTGTAGACTTTGTCTAATAGCTACATGAATTTCACATGTGGAAGGAGTGAAATGTAAGTGTGAAAAGTTCCATTTTGTATGTGAAACTTTTCACCTAGTTTTCCTCCTGAAATTCTCTTTTAGGTGCAAAATTCACGGTGCTCCAGCATGAAATACCCTTGTTTTAGGCATGAAAATTTCCATGAAATTCACGCACTCTGTGTTCCACAGTGAGCCAGGAACCATACCTTTTAATGGTCATGGGTGGTAAATGTAAAGTTTGCAGGTGCCCCCATAGTTCAGCAGCTAAGCTGGCCTGTTGTGTTTGACTGAAATGGGTACACAACCATGGTGGTCCAAATCTGTCCAGGGGCATTCATGGCATAGCTAAGTCCTAATGGCCAGGGCTCAGTGATGATCATGCAAAACATCAGTGCATTCTATGGTGCAGAAACTGTGTTTGTAAATGCTTGTGGTGATGCTATTGTGATAATAGATCTGTAAGGCAGTCTATGAGAGGTTAAGTATTTTTCTCCTTGTCCAGCTGAGGTGGAATCATATTAGGGAAATCACTGTTGTTGTCACCTATGAAACACAAACTCTTCTTCACATCCTTGTTGACACTGTCTACTCTGAATCAGTTGACCGATTTGGTTTCCCAATAGACTATCATGCACCACATATTTTTCAAGCCATGTGTATTTACGCTATCTCACAATCCTAAACCCTTCTCACCGATATCACCAGGCAATTGCACCCCAAATGTATGATGAGGAAAGCAGATGGTTGAGACTGATGTTCCGAAAGCATAGAGAGAGTAAAAACCCCTTTTATTCAACATAAAACGCAAAATAATTGTGCGTCGCGAAATCCATGCTGGGTTACTGCGTTTCTACAGTGCATCAAATCACGGGATCGCGATTTTCCTTTCTTGGCCGTGGCGGTCATCAGACTCTTTTCACGCTTATTAAGCTGGCGCATGCCTCCCCCACTATCACCTTTCCTAAAAAGGCATATGTCATCAGCACGTGCTTCGGCCAGCGTGTCATAATGTAATGTTTGTGCAATATTGATATGATTGGTATGCTCTACTGATTAAGTCACGACGTGCCTAATGACGTAAGTACCACCTCTCGCATGGGTTCGAATCCAGGAAGGGGTTTTTTTTGATTTTTTCTTTTGTACCGTCCTGTATTTTTTTTCCCCCTTTCGATTTAGCTTATGTGTAAGATGTTATTATATTTTACCTCCATTTTCTCCTCTCCCACCACAGCAATCAGCTGGCACCAATATATATCTGAGGGTTTTATTGTAGCATCAATGTTGCTTTACTCTACTAGCTTGCATAAATAAGACTACTGAGCAGAAATGACATCAAATTGGGCTTGAAATTAATGCAGATCTGTAAATTGTCTCTGCAAAGGACTTAATTTAGAACATGCCCATTGTCAACCTGACCTTTCTTAAGGCTCTTTGTAACTTAAATTCACAAAGGAAATGATTGGCATGGACCTTTACAGCGTTTGCGGGAAACCTTGGCCGCGCCTTTTTTTTTTTTTGGGGAAAAAAAATGGAAAGGAAGCACAGGATCTGGCTCGCGGAACAAGGTGCCAGACGCTTGGCTGGACGTGCCGGGAGCCGCATATGGTATTTTATTTTGGAAAAAAAAAAATGGCACAGCCAAGGTTTTATGCAAACGCTGTAATACATATTCCTTTTTTTTTCAGGAAATTAAACTAAGAAAATGACTTTAATAGACAATGAAGTTGAACTTGTACTGAACTCCGATCTCAGTCTGTACTATGGTATCGTGCTGACTAACACGTGCTGGGAAAGTGACCTGATGTCATACTTAGTGGACTTAGAGCGAGCATTATCTTATCTTATTTGTAAGCACTTCCCTTTTTGGGAAGGTGATAGTGGGGGAGGGCAAGGGGGGTTCGCTTATTAAGTTACCTGAACTTCCTTTTTTCGTTCTCATCTCATGATCCGTTGTACCGGGCCGAGCAAAGTGGCAGTTTACTCTTCTCTCCGCTCACTTCCCCCGAGGAATTTAACACATGACGCGGGGATTATCCCGCAGTGGATTAGAGTCGATTGGCCTATTTTTGAGGTAGGCAAAGTGCCCCGATATTCTAGCAACCATCGTGTCCGCGGAGATATTCTTGGCGTCGGTCGTCGGGTGAATTGTCCTGTGGTTTCATTTGCCGCGACGCCGCACAGCGTGATCGACCATCCGACCAATCTGGGCAATGAGGGTGGCTTTGTTACGCAATGGACCCTTTTTGATTTCCCGCAGACGCATGGATGTCTATCCTGTGGTCCGGCTAGCGACCCGGCATGATGCATTCTGGTCCAAAGTGGATCGTATTATCGCATAGAAATACCTTTAAAGTGCCGTGCTCGTCCCCCACCTATCAAGACATTCCTCCCGTTCTTGTCCGTCTGGACATTCTCTACAACCCAGCTATGAAGGACGCAGTGAAAATCTCCGCGCGACTCTTTGCTCTCTCTTCCACCGTCTCTTCAGCTCTTGCCGGGACTTACAACCGGGCTGAGCACATTGTTGGCACCGGGTTTTATAATTCGTTCAACTTTGAGGCAATTTCCGATCCAACGCATGGCCGAGTGTACGTATCCCTACTACACATTCGGCTGCCTGCATTAATTCTTCCCTTAGAAACTATGTTGACGAGGCGACGGCAAAGAGCCAGAACTTGACATTTGCCTCCTCGAGTACCTTCATTCTCCGCGCCGACGCGAAGACGGTGATCAGTGCCTCCAGCGCTGTGGGGCGAAATTCAGTCCGGATACGATCGAACAATGCTTACTCTACCCACGTTGCAGTGTACGTCTTCTTCTTATGATAATCAACAGTATTATTCACATGATATCCTTGGGTATAGGTTCGATATCGCGCACATGCCCCAGGGTTGCGGGTCCGTCATATTGCACTTGAATTTTTTCTCCTGGTTTTCTAACTTGTAGATGCTTACAGGACCTGGCCAGCGGTGTAAATGTTGTTCGGAGTGTCTCCCCTTCAACGACTGATTTTATCTTCGCAGCTGGGAAACCGATGAAGCCAATTGGCCCGCGGGCGTACGTGATTCTCTGATGTCTGCAGTAGCATGTGTTTATCTTATTGTCACTAGGGCGAGGTTGACATCATCGAGGGCGTTAATGACCAGGGCACTGACCAGGTCACTCTGCACACCAACCCGGGTTGGTAACATCCGGTTCATTTCTGTCCAACACATGGTCTCATTTCTCATACCCCTCCGAAGGATGTACCATGCCCGCCTCACGCACTGAGACAGGGTAAGCTCCGCATATCCAGATTCTCTTATCTGCTCGGCGACTCATCTACATACATGGAAACAGCACGGCGCTCCAGCTGGACTGCAATGTCAACGTAAATGGAAACACGGGCTGCGGCGTTAGCGTCGGGCAAGCGCCCAGCTACGGTCCCACATTCAACGGAGCCGGCGGTGGATGGTAAACCCACATTCCGAATCGTATACCTCATCACGCTAACAACCTGTGGCAACAGGTACGCCATCGAGCGCACGAACACGTTCATCTCGGTGTGGTTCTGGTCCCGCAACTCTGCTACTGTACCGGCCGACGTCAAGGCCGGGGGAACGAGCGTCAACACAGCCAGCTGGGTGCGTAAACGTACACTTTCTTAGCTCTTTGCCTGTGTTTGATTATTGGTTTGAATGGCAGGGCACCCCGGTTGCCAATTTCCCCAACACGAGCTGCAATTTCCCGCAATTCTTCGACGCGAACAACATCATTATCAACCTCACCTTCTGTGTGTATCATCTTATGCGAGTATGATCACCCAACTAACGCGAACTTTGAAGGCGGTGATTGGGCGGGGCAGGCCAGCATCTACGCTGCGTCGGGATGTCCTTCGACGTGTGTCGGTGAGTGCTGCTCCTATGCGGCTAAGTTGGGAGCTCAATGTCAGCATGATGTTTGATAGACTACGTGGACAATAACCCCGCTGCGTTCACCAATGCGTACTTCCAGTTCAACTCCATCAACACGTATACTTGACCATGACATCCGGGGACAGTTATAAATTGTACTCTATCTCGGAAATTGTATGCATTGTCTCTATAATCGATTTTCGAACCTGAAACCACGGATTTCAAGCATGGACGGACTTGAAATCCACGGAGCGGGGTATGAATACCCTAGTAACTCAGTTCGACGCAGACCTGGCCGCTCCTCGACCACAAAGCTCAGGGGTTGGGTCAGAAACCTTGCTCAAACCACGCGTAAATACAAATCCAGCACATAGATAAAACGAGGGTGGTAGCCCGAATATGCGCTATAATAAGTTAGAAATTCCGCTGAGACAGTCAATGGTTTTCGGCATCCTGTACTTTGATCCACAGACCGTCCTACGCGCACAGTGAATGGAAATTAAACCCCAGTCAAACAGCGCTTACCGTGGTGGACATGGCCATGTGCAGTTTCGGGCGGAACTTTTCGATCGCCTTGCGTCCCTCGGTGGCGGCCCACGACGCGGGAGGACGTCCCTCAGGCGCGAATGCGTCTTCATCCAGAGAGAATGAAGAGAACGATTGCAATAGCCGGATGAGCATGAACGACATTTCGTTGTAGGCGAACTAGGGGAGCGTAAGTTCTTTTTGTGTCTGCGTCTCAAATGGAATGTCGGGGCTCACCTGCTGGCCCAGGCAAATTCGGGGTCCCGCGTTGAACCTTGAGAAATATTAAATGTCAGATTTAGTCGATCAGATGCCCTGACGATTGATACGAACGGCAAGAACTGGAAGGTGTTATTGAGCAGGTACTGCTTCAGACGTTCGTCGAGGAAGCGGTCCGGGGAGAATTCCTCGGCTTTGGGAAACAAAATTAGCGAGAGCGAATGTGGCTGTCCGAGTTGCGGCGCTTACCATCGGGGCCCCAGAGATCCCTGCGCCGGTGCATCATGAAAACTGAGTACGGAAGTCTGTTGGAGTAGTTAGCGAGTTGCACTATGTACAATGGGCGAATACTGACTTGGAGCCAGCAGGGATGTAGATGGGCTTCTCGTTCGGGTCAGGCGAAGGCCATACGGTAGCTTTGATATTTTCCCTGGAATCTCCAAATCAGTATCCTACTGGGTTTATCCGAAATCTGGACAATCGCATACCTGACATTAAACGGACTGAGTACATAATCAGCCTTCGTACGTAGACTGGAAATAAAAGGAAGCACGCACACAGACGGATAAAGCCGCAGCGTCTCTGGAGATTTGACGTAAGTAGTTGGTGAAATCAACTTCTCGGTTCAGGTGAACGAACCATTGAGAACGGCCCTCAGGTACTTCATACCCTTGATATCGTCGTAGGTTGGCCGACGGCTTGGGCCGACTTGTGCTAGGACTTCCTCACGAGTGCGGGCGCATACTTCGGGATACATAGTAAAGCTGGGTGGTCATCCTGAGCTCACGCCCGACCGTCGGCCAAAATCAAACTCACAAATAGATCACGACAGAGAGAGTGTGCATGGTGGTGTCTCTTCCCGCTGTATGAGAATGAGCTGAAATGCGTACATTCGGCATCACCGGAAAACCAACCGAGCAACATGTTGAGCCTATAGATCGTCAATAAGCGGTGGACATCGTAAGATGGAGAGCAGGCTCACATTTCGTCTTTGAGTACTTGGGGATCTGCCTTAAAATTCAGCGTTAATTCGGTAAATATTAGAGGACTCACCTGAAGTCGTGTTGAGGAGGTCATTGAGTAGACTCAGCTCGTCATCATCGTCCGACTTCTCCTTTGGCCCTGCCAGTCGCTTTTTCTCCATCGCCGCAACGATGATCGGATCCAAGTATTCGCTGATGGTTCTCATCGGCTCGGCGGTCTTGTCCCCGAATATCTCGAATAGGGGCCAGAGGCGACCAAGCACTTCTCTCTGGGAGATGCGCATCATGGCCATGCTGAAGGCGTCGGTGAATTTAATTGCCGCCTGCGCCTCGGGGGAGTTCGACTGCGGGGGCGGGAAGGCCACATTGTGCGGGTAGGGTAAGTTGGCTTTGAGACTGTGGACGCAGGCGTTGAATAGGAACTCGCTCGCGGAGTCCATGGTGAAGCGTCCGATGAGATCCTAGATATTATTTAGTATATTCCAAGCCGGAGAAGAAAGGTTTGGTGCACCTGGAAATCAACGGCGTATCCTGCCCGCATGCGATCCTTCAACAGCGAGATCACGTCGTCGGCATGACGGTCGAAGATGTCGAAGTGGCTGATTCGGTCGCGGCTAAAGAAGGGGCGGGTCATCGAGCGATGGAACTTCCACACGTCGCCTGTCGAACGGCTCATTGAACTATAACCGGCGAATTAAAGAGCGCATAATGTACCATCCGAGTTGAAGACACCAATCTTGTGTTCGTTTAGTCCATGTATCTGTACAAAGAATCGACGTACCCCAAGCACGCTGCTCATACCATATTTGAACCGCTCGCCTGCGAGAATGAGACACGTCAGGACCGCCGAAGGAGATATGCTTACCTTTTACATAGTTGTTGAAGTCTGTGGCGAGCATGAGTTTGATATGCTCAGGCGACACCGTGAGGATTGTGTCCATCCACAGCACCTTGAAATTGACGATCTGGCCTAGCTTCTTGACAGCCTCATTCAGACCATCGGCTGGAGCGAGTTTAGTTTGTAGTGGATATGTAATACCACGAACTGCTTCGCACCGGGATAGCCGAAAGCGCGATTGAACCGCATCTCCTTCAAGATGTCGATGCTGCCAATCGACTTGCCCATGACCACCGGGACGAGGCGGGCACCCAAGGCCGCGGCTGCACGCCGGTCGCGGAAGTCTCTGAGGATCACGCTGACGGTGACATACAGCGGGAGGCTCGCGATGGCGAAAATGACAAGAAGCCATGTCGGTGTGGGTAGGCCCAGCTGCTTGCACAGCTGGGACAGACCGAAGCCCAGAGCTACTGGGAGACCCAGGATACGGGGGCTAATTCGTGCAAGAAACGCAACACCTGGAGAGACCATTGGAGTGAACGAAAATGGGTAAAGTTTGGGAAAAGTAGGTGGTGGTGAGGCGGCGTCTCAAGATCTCAAGCTTCTAATTCCATCCTCGTGAGTACAGAAGCCAGGGTTGAGCCAGGCATATGATTAGCGGTGATTTGTGTTTGATCTGGGACGCCGCAACGCGATCAAGGATCGCATCAGAAATTGGGTCCCGAAACGCTCGCTAAAAGTGATCGAAATGATGCCATGTGTGCCGAGACTTCACTTTTTGGCTCGCCAAAATGGCTTGCGCCTGCGCTAAATGGCTTTTTTGGGCATGGGCATGGATTTGAGTGGGCAAGCCGTGTTGTCGCTGTGGTAGTGAGGTTGGCCCGTAGGACAGCGGCGCAGGGCGCGTGGACGTGTGTTTTGGGTTAGATAGCCCTGTTTGTAGCGTTTAGTCAGCATCTCCTTAGCTGGCGCACGAGGTTCGGAACAAGCCTGTCTCCGGGCCGGCGAGCCGGCTATTCTCGCAGAGGCTTGCCGCAAACTCAGGCAAAAAGGGGATGTGTTTGAGGTCGAGTATCTCCACCGTTTCTTCACCAAATCACTCGATGTAAAGCGTGGAAATGGACATTCGATTGATTCCACCTGAACTGCCTCCTCAGTTTGGATATTAAGAGTAAGGGGACTGAAGGCGATCGCGGTTTCACGAAGGGTCGTTCGAAAAGATCTGGAGCAAACAAAAAGTGTTGCCATGTAATTCCTTGAACCTTATGGGCTCTATGGGACCGGAGGAGGTATTAGAGAAGATTCCTAACCAAAATTTAAGCGAATGAAGGGCTTTCTGGCTCGTAAAACACGCTCTCGTCTGAGCATCCGTTTTGGGACAGCGTGACGAGACGCGTCTAATTAGTGACACATCGTGACAGTCTGTGATAGATCTTTTGAAATTTCGTCCTCGACCGCCAGCTCGTCAAGTACCGCCATCTTTTGGCTGTATCACTTCGTTCCACAATCACTTTCGACTTCCGACCCTGGCCACCCTTCAGTATGACCACGAATTTTGGAGACGACGGATCCCCGAAGCGGAAAAGGGGCTTCCGCTCGAAGCACGACTTCATCTTATCTTCTCCCTTACCATGTATCTCTCAGTCTCACTTCGTCAATTAATCTATTGGCTTTTCGCAACCGATATTCCCAGCGTCTTCCGCCGTGTCTCCATCTTCATGGGCTTCTTTGAAACAGAAAGTTCCCCGGAAGCACAATTTGGCCCAGCGATGCTATTTGGCCTCTGGTGAGATCGAGTGCGTTGGCCACGGGCACAGAAGCACCTTCGCACCATGACTATTCCATGCGCTCATGAGTTGGCACTTGAGGACAGCAACCGTCTCATTAACAATCCCGACCTCCGGATCAAGATGAATACACTCACCATTCACAAACTCCGGACGCTCTTACACCCGCAAAATCTAATTGAAGTGTTCAAGGAGCTCGCACCTTTCATGTGGCAAATCCTCCACACTTTCAGCACATCCCCGAACAATCATCGACGGAGACAGGCGGCAGAAGCAGCAGATGCAGATGCAGCAGCAGCAAGTGTGGCGGACTTGGAGGGGGATGAACCCATGCCGGATGCAGATGGCAATGACAATGAAGATTAGGCTGATGATCCTAACCTTGAATCGGGCGAAGCAGACCCAGATTCGGTATGAGTACGTGGGCTTTGCACGCAACCCTGTGTTTGTGAGTAATCTTTCTAGTGATTTCAGCATTATTCCTGGCTTATCCCCGCAATTTCAGGCAATTCTTCTAAGCCTCAGTATGCTAATCTTCGTCCGCAATCGCGCTACGAATGTCCTGCCACTTATTCTCGGTTTATTCTTCAAAATATCCGGTACCAGCTCCCATGTCATGCAGATGCTCAATAATGCAGGTATCTGCATCTCGGGTGACACCGTTGAGCGACTCAAGGTCCGAATTTCCGAAGATGCAATCCGACTCGCCATTGAGCTCATTACCAGCGGGCAAGTCTTCTTCACTATATTCGACAACATCAATATATTCCTCCGCAAGTCCCAGCAACAGCTATCGAATACGAACGACATGATCAACGCGACAAACTGTGCTATCATTGGTATTGATGATGTCGAGCCCCTCACTGCCGCCGACCTTGCAGAAAAACTCGCACTTCGTGGGAATAGGGCAAAGGCGAAACCCGCGGACATCCTTCCAACGCCAGAGGACGATGAGATCGTGGGCAGATCATTTGTTGCCCTCATCACAGAAATGATCGTCACCTATTGTCCTGGGAATAGGGAATGGGACGACCACAAAGAGATCGAAGCTGCAGTCGCAGCAATGATGCCGTTGGACAGACCACTACTTACCGTGAAAACCGATGGACGCCCATTCGGGCTCTTTGATGTTAACAAGGGTTCCAAAAAAGGTGTGGTCAAGGTTCTCCAGTCGGTGCAGGAGCGCAGCACGCTGTCTCAAAGAATTTGGTCCTCGATCAGCCGTATATTTGTCGGGGACTGGCTTACTGCTAACAACCTCCGAGGCGCTCGCCGGGATCGGACCGATGATGTCAATGCAATGGAATGTTTGGAATACGCAGACGAACTGAGCGCGCCGTGGCATTTTGCCTTGCAGGCCACCCATATGGTTATGCGCACCCATTACGGCCATGCGGTGGAGGATCCCGCATCGCTTGCAGCACACAAGGTCTCTTGGAGCGAAAATGGGACGTGAACAAGCCGAATTACGCTGCTGCAAAATCCCTCATCCACCACTCGTTAATTGCGTGCATCCTGCATTGTGTCATGTTTGTCTGATTCCTCATTCACCATTTCAATTTCATCACTCATAATTCTTAGGGTTCTCCAGGGTTTTACATTGTACTCCCAGTTGGCAGGTTGGACCCCGACCCTCGAGGACATTCAAACGATCGCCCTCATTATCTCAAATGATTTTGCGACTGCAACAGCCACGAGAAAAGTGCAAGCCGCAGGAGACGATTGGATGGCGCATTCGATTTATTTCATCCGGGATTCTTTATTTTTCATGCTCTTCGAGAAAGCTGTCAGCTTTGCGGATGTGGGCCAACTCATCCGTGTCCTCAAATACTGGGGTTTAGCTTTCCGCGGTGTCGGCCAGCACAACTATGCCCGCGAGTGCGCCAAGGTCTTGGTACGCTGGAGGTACGAGCTCACCGATAAATTGCAGAGGGCACTGGAAAGGTCCTGGTTTGTCAATCGGTTTGGGAAGCCCGGCCGCTGGATTCCCCCGGACATGTATCTCGAACAATTAAATTATTGGGTCAAGGTGAGTTTTCTGAAGCTTAAAGCTGAATCTAATTTCTAATATCTCGTTGAAGCGTGTGTATATTGCTTCTGGAAGTGGTGTTACAGTTCAGTACATCATCCAGAAGGGTTCAGCATGTGTTGAGGCATTCCGGGACATAAGCCACATGGTCGCAAATTTCTTTGGTGACCCGGATCGTGCACGCAGGTCCAAAGAAGTCAAATTCCATCAAGATATTGAGGCTCTGGTCTCGGAAATGCAGCGCCACAAATTCCATGTGATCAGTACTGAAGGACATTTCGTACCAGCCCCACCGCCGAAGAAAACCACCAAAAAAACAGTTACTCCTGCCATCCCTTGCTCGGCGGTGGCCGATGTATTTGTTAAAGGCGCTGAGGAGTGGAGCAGCAAATTCGATGAATTTATTCGATCCACAACTTACGATAAAGAACTTGGTTATCGCTAACGGCGTCAGCAGCGGACAAGGGCGGCGACACAACCTTTGACACTGGCACTGCATTTGACAACAGTACGAATCCTCTAATATATGATAGCTACGCAGATTCACATGGTAATGAGAGCGAAAGTGGAACTACAGGTGTAGGCGCTCTGGGAGGAGGGGATGAATTTTACGGTACAGAATGAGTAATTATAGATTGCTGTGCAATGGACCTGCCCTCAGCGTATTGGAACGAGATGCAGAACTACAAAAGCTAGCAAAGAAATCATCGTACAAAGTTGTTTGTGGGGTGTGAATGAAAGGATTGGTGTTCGGCGAATAAATAGAAGATGGTGTCGAAACGGGAGGAAGATTCTGTCGATTGGAAGGTGTTTGCCGGGGCGACGCCCCGCATGGGAGTCGGCGCGCGCGGACGGCATTAGGTGACGCAGGTGTGGTAAGTGGTGGCCGTGAAGATCGCGGGGGCATGGGAGTGAAAATTGGCTGGGGTAATGGTGGTGCCAGTAAAGTGCGAGGCTGCTTGCGCTGCCTTTGAGCCGATTGTGGGGTGCGGGAGATTCTCGAGAGTCAGATGCCAACCAGATATAACACCGCAGGCCTGGGCGATGTCTGTCGCCGACACAAGTTCCCATGCGGCTGCCTTTTTGAGATGCTTTGCTTCGACGACGGCGTGATTCAAGAATGGGCCTGCCGCCGCTACCAGCTTTTCCAGCTGTTTCGGGGGCAGGACACACTCCGGAGGGAGGTATGGACTGTTTCCCATCTCGAAGTGCCGTCGCTCCTGCCATGTCACAAGGAGCGCCTGCAGCGCAGCCTTGTCCTCCTTTGAGACTGACTGTTTGCCCTTCAGCAGCTCAAAGTCGGTGGAATCTTGAGTCACCACGGTCGTGGTATCCGAAATGTTGGAGGCAGAAGATGAGGGCCGGGGCAGCGGCGGAAGAAGCATGTGGATAAAATCAGAAGCATACTTCACGATGTGTTGATCTTCGGAGTCGGAAGGCTGGAAGTGCGCGAATAGAAGGGGATTACAATGATGACAGCAGCGGTTTACAGGAGGGTTCTGTTGGAGGTCGAGGACTGTCCAGGTGAGCTCATGTGAAGAGTGTTGAGACACCTGGCCGCGCTGGGACACGAATGTGTCGGTGAGGCTTTTGTAGACGTCCAGTCCCGTCTCCAGTCAAAAAAGCTTTGTCAAGAAACGGTGAGAACATGCTACGTGTAAAGGATGTCAATCAAAAGATTTGAGCCTGGAAGTAAATCTTACTCACCGTCTGTCGACGTTGCCGAGTTGATGGACGCTTCGAGGTTCTGCTCGAGCTTCCCGCGCGACGTGGTATGCGACTGAGCTTCAAGGAGAACCTTCCCCTGGCCACGCACTCGCTGTACTGCTAAGCCGACCTCTGGAGGTGCTGGCCGGAAAGCCCATGGCCTTACAAAGAGCATACAGGTCCCCACACCTGTTCTGTTGCGTCCGGCGCGACCCCAACGTTGCATGAGAACGGCGAGGGACTTCGGGCACTCGAAGACGATGGAGTATTCAACGTCCAGCACATTGCAGCCCATCCCCACGGCATCGGTAGCGCACAGGATGCGGTAGTGGCCGGATCGAAACCCATCCCAGCATTCTTGTTTTGCAGCCTCCAAAATTTCGGCGGAGTAAGAGTACACGCAGTCGCATAGGTGGGGAGGTAAGGCGCGTCTCCACGCCTCTTTTGCTGTCTTGGTTCCCACTATGGAGTCGTGGTACGTGAGGATTTTCGGAATTAAAGATGGATCTGATGTGTCATCAAGATTGGCGGGCAAGAGATTTAAAATGTCGAGCACAGGATTAGTGGTGTTGTTGAGGGTGCGGGTAAGGTAAAACAGGTTATTCCTGTCAGCGCCTGCATCCAGTCCCCAGAATGGCCGGTGTCCGAATGCAAGAGAGGTCCAGATTACATTGAAGGTGCGAGTTGCGCATGTCGCAGTGCACGCGACAAATGGGACCTCCTGCCCAGTGAAATTTCGAAGGCGATGAAGCTGCTTGTACATTGGGCGGAACTCCTCGCCCCACTCGTCGATACAGTGCGCTTCATCGACAATAAGAGCCTGGACTCGGGTGCGAAATTTTACATCTGTCCCAAGTTTCCCAAAATGGTCGGAGAGCGCCATCTTGGGCGAGATGTAGACAAGCTGAGCTGTTTTTTCGGCTGTCTTCCACACAGTTGGGTCTGTTGTATTGTCCTCGTTGATTAAAACTGCCTTGATCCCCTTTTCCCGGGCCTGCTTGACCTACAATCGACAAATAAGGGCAAGACAGAGAGAAAATCAGTATCATGCATACCTGGTCAGCCTCCAGAGCCTTCAGTGGGCAGATAATCAAGGTGACTTTCTTTTTCCCTCCTAGCGCAGCAACTGCTTCAAAAATCAAACTTTTTCCGTACCCCGTTCCGGCCAAAAAAATTGAATTGTAGCCTTGAAGGATGCGGATAACAAGGTGGACTTGCCAGTCATCTGGGACATAGGAGAGCTTGAGCTTGTCGATAATTTGCTGTCTGGTCTCCAACAACGAGAACTTCAACTCTTTTATGCCCTGGAGACGTGTTGCGCGCAGTGGTATGTGGCACCGAGGAGTACCGGGTGAGCGCGGTGGGTGTGGTGCTACCGGTGGAAAAGGAGAGTGCTGTGGTGCCTGGCCTGGTCTAGGCAGCGTGCGCGGTGGATACGGAGTGTTTCCAGCCCTGTTTGACATGGGATGTGGGTGGTAGGAGTAGCACAGACGCGACGCGCTGCTGAAAAATCAAGCGAAAATATGATCACTTTCGACGAGCTCTAGAAAATTTGTCTCCCCACTTATTCACACATTGCAAGGCTTTGGGGCCATCAGAGTAAGTGTCTCAGTAATACTGCCTCTTCAGACTTCTCATAAATGGCCAGGAAATAATATAATGCATGCATCTTTGAGCATGCTCCATTCTTGAGAAGGGTAGATCAAAGCCCGACTGCGAGAACTGAGAAGGGATTAGGGCTAAATTGGAGGACGCTAATTCATTGGAAATGCGATTAGGAAAGTATAAGTTGTAGTGACCCCGAGGTTTGACGCGCTTGCTGTTGCAGAATAACG
The DNA here is from genome assembly GCA_029204085.1 of Mycena sp. CBHHK59/15. Lineage (NCBI taxonomy): Eukaryota > Fungi > Basidiomycota > Agaricomycetes > Agaricales > Mycenaceae > Mycena > Mycena sp. CBHHK59/15. The sequence continues at coordinate 82,444 of JARGXW010000122.1, forward strand.
CGCCGAACACATCCCCTTTTTGGCCGAGTATGAGGCAAGCCCCTTCTCAGAATGCGCTGTGAAGCACGTGAAGTCATGCTTTCCATTCAGCACGTGAGAAGGCGGCTTGTTCCGAACCTACGCCTCCCCCACTATCACCTTTCCTAAAAAGGCATATCTCATCAGCATGTGGGTCGACCAGCGTGTCATAATAGGACCCGTGATTACCCCAATATAGGTTAGATCAGGACCTGTAGGTTCGGATCAAGCCGCCTTCTCAGCTCACATGACCAGCACGTGCTTCACAGCGCCTTCTGAGAAGGGGCTTGTCTCAAACTCAGAAAAAATGGGGATGCGTTCAGCGCATTCTCCTGCGACAGCAAATGCGTCAAATCTCTGGGTCACTCAGAATCATTTGTTCTTATTAGCAATCCGCATAAGATAGCCTCCTCAGATTTGACCTTTACTGCCCGAGAGCCTTATTATTCGGACGTTGATGTAGCTATGGAGAAAATGTATTCTGAACAAAGACTTCCGCATTAAATTGTTATTTGACAGTCTAAAATAATTTTGAGGAGACAGAATTGTTGGGACGTCAATTACGATAGGTCTCCACCTTTTAAGTGTATCAAACGGTCCCAGAATCAACTTTCTAGAGCAGGACAAAAAGAGACCAGTTTGTGGGCATGATTTGTCAGCATCACATTGTGTCTCTCCCGGCCTCTCCGTCCGCCTCCCATGTCGACTGGGACCAAAAACACGTCTCAACCCTCTCACACATGATTTAAACCACTAACATCATGCTAAATATTCTTTTCACCCATTTCATCGTGTCGTGGGTCACTTTCCCAAAATGGATGTTCAGAGAGAAGTGTGTGTTCTAAGCCAGAAAGCCTGTGAATCGCTTAAGTTTTGGTGAACAATATTGTTGTAGAGACTCCATGGTTTCATAGAGCCCATAAAACGTACGGAATACGATGAACACATATTTTGTTTGATGCCGATTTCTGCGAAATGACCCTTCCCAAAAAACGCCGATTAAAAACGGTCTGGAGACGCCAATGTCAGAACTGAGTTGATAGATTGAAAGGACTCAATCGAATAAGCACTTTAGCTCTTTATACTGAGCGATTCTGCTTAGAACTGCTGTAGATATTCGACTTCCAACAAATCCCCTTTTTTCACGAGTTTGCGGCAAGCCTCTCTCTGAGATAGTCTGGCGCGCCGGACCGGAGACAGGCTTGCTCCGAACCTATGATTATCCCTTTGGAGGCCAGGTCCCGAAAATCTCGAATCCACCAATTTTTGGCCGACAGGTTTCGTCGAAATTTTGGTGATTTTTGGCCGACACAGACCAAGCCGAGGCTGCCAAAAAGGGTAATTTTAGGTTCCCACGGCCCCAAAATGGCGATTTTTCTCCCCAGCCCTGTTTTTGCAGCAGTGGCAACCAATCTGAGTAACTGGGGTACTTTTTGCACCAAAAGAGCCCAATTAAACGTGTCTTTGCCCTCAAAATTCTGACCAGACCGGCCTGAATCACCATTTTTTTGGCCGAACCAGACCTCGGATTTTGGGCGCCAGGAACCAATTTTTGGCCTACCAGAACCTAGGTTTACGACCCAAAATCTCAAATTTTTGGCCGGCACCGGCCTTGGCATCCAAAGGGACAATCACAGGTCCTGTTAGATCCAGCAAATGTCCGAACTTTAAGGCGCTTAATTTTTTCCCACGGTATTATGAGTATGCCAACACTGGTTGAACATTTCAAGTTTTGCACTGAAAATTTTGGTGAAAAATGTTTTGAATTTTACAGTAATTTTTCGCCAAAAAAGTAGGTGAAAAACTTGAAACATTTTGGTGACCTTTTTGAACCTTGTGAAAAGTTTCTGAAAAAGTGCTGAAAAAGTTTTGAAGTTCAAAAAATTCATGAAGAAGTTACAAGTTTTTCACTTGGTTTTTCACTGAAAAATTGCTGTAAAATTCAAAACATTTTTCACTAGTTTTTTCACCAAAAAACTTGAAATGTTCAACCAGTGCAAAATGCTTATTCGGGCAAGGTGAGCAGAATTTTTTTTGGGAACCCCCAAAATTTTGAGTATTTTGTCCGAACTTTGGACACGACCTACAAAGGGATAATCACTGGTCCTGTCATAATGTAATGTTTGTGAAATCTTGATATGGTCGCTATGCTCTCTTGGTTAAGTGCTGACGAATCTGATTGCGTAAGTGTCATCTGTTGTTTGGGTTTGAACCCGGTAGGGTTGCATTTTTACTTTACTTTTTTACCATCCTGTATTCTGTTTCCCCCCTTTCCATTTAGCTTATGTGTAAGATGTTATGCTATTTTACCTCCATTTTCTCTTCTCCCACCACAGAAATCAGCTGGCACCAATATATATCTGAGGGTTTTATAGTAGCATCAATGTTGCTTTACTCTACTAGCTTGCATAAATAAGACTACTGAGCAGAAAATGACAACAAATTGGGCTTGAAATTAATGCAGCAGATGTGTAAATTGTCTCTGCAAAGGACTTAATTTAGAACACGCCCATTGTCAACCTAATCTTTCTTAAGGCTCTTTGTAACTTGAATTACAAAGGAAATGATTGAGATGGATCTTTAATACACATTCCCTTTTTTTTCAGGAAATTAAACTAAGAAAATGACTTGAATAAACAATAAAATTGAATAGGGGACTTCCAGTATTTACTTAGACACTATGACAGCAAGCATTATCTTATCTTATTTGTAAGCACTTCCCTTTTTGGGACATCTCCTTAGTCTTGTTACCAGACGTTCTGGAGGGATGTGTTGTTTCTAACAATAGAACCTTCAGATCTTTCCGAGCCAAACAAACATCGGAGTCGAAAATGAAGCGCAGAGATCCCTCCAGAACGTCTGGGGCAATTCGTACAGTGATGGCCCCCATTGGGTCACACTATCCTTGTCACAAATCCTCAAATCCATGCCCAGAGCAAGACAGGCTGCCCAGTGTTTGGCTGGGATATTATGATTCTCATCCAATACTGTACCGGTGTGTATGGTAGCGACGTAACGCGTAACGGTGGGTCGAAAATGTTGCCTAAATTCCGCAGCATAACGCATAACGGAGGCCCGGTTGCTACACTGGAAACAGATTTGAAAATATAATTTTTTCGGCCCAAAAACCATCGAAAAATCCGCAAAAAATTCGCATTGAACTATCAATTGTCAAAGGTTTCATTTGCTAAATTACCCTCTCTCCACAGGACTCGCCCCGTTCCTTGAAAACCAGCTGCGCCCCCCGGAGTTTGTGGGTCTCGAAAGCAACCTCAAGCCTTCGGTTGAAGGCAACATGTCCCCTTCATTCTCGACGTCGTCTGGATCCAGATAAAAATGATAAGTCGAGTCGTCGGCGGGAGGATTAAGCGGCAAAGTCGTCGGCAAGTTTGCAAGGAGCTTGGATAGGTGTTTTACACGAGTGTCGAGATCTCTGGGGATTCCCTGAGGTAAGGCTGGCCCAATTTCTTTGACCGGCATGACGGGATGAGCTCGATGAAAATTTCGCAAAAATTTCGCGTCGGGAAAATGTCGTAAATGCCGTAAAAACATATATCGGCGTCCCAGTATTTACGACATTGCGACGATCTACGCGTTGCGAAAAAGCCGAAGCGCCTTGAGAACTCCCACGTCGCGGTTGCCTAATTTATCGACCGTAACGCATAACTCCCGGTCCGTCGCTACACCGTAACCCAATTTTTTCGTAACGCCTCCGGCGCGGTTGCCTCCATACACACCGGTACAGTATAACCCAGAGGTGTGCTTCAAGTTTTTTGTGGAAGGAATTTGGACCACTGCTGCTGAATGAGCAGAAATTATGCCCTTATGCTGTCTGAGCCACAACAGCTTCAAAAGAGCCAGAAAAAATCTAGGATTTTGAAATATGCAGATTGAAATCAATTCAATGATATCAGAACAGATTTTGTGGCCAGGGATATGGTATAGTGAAGAGAACAAAGTGGGTGTGACTCAATGGGTGGGATCAGTGAGTGAAGTGCACCAGACGTTTGGGTGCCCACTCTGTCCATCATTTTTTCAATCTCCGATGGCCCGGCGGTCTGGCGGACCGCATGCACCCAAACGTCTGGAGCCGAGACTAAATCTCCTCTTGTTTCATGTTTGTGGTGTTCTCCGCTGCGTTCGAGGCACATTTCGAAACCGCAGGCTCAGCTTGAAGCTGAGCTCTTGCATATGTGAATCACGCTCAAAGATCTGGCCGTGGAATACGTGACCGTACACGACAAGACGGTGTACACCATCGTCGACTTCGCGAACCGCGTCAAAGACGCCGCTAGCGCTGCAGACGCGGGGAAGAAGACAATTGGCCTGTGGGAATTTGTCCAGAATCTCCTGCTGGTCATTCAAGATTCCATTAGCGTGATGCCCGCGGATTGGGATACAGCAGCAAGAGAGATTAGCAAGGTTAGCCAGACAAAAATAGCTGCCGCAGTGAAGGTGTATCTTGTGCAGACAGTAATGCAAGACAAAATGGTGCACCTTTCCTACATGTTGGAGCATGGTCTTCACATTAGCCCCCTGCTCGCGTCCAATATCAACCACACCCCCATGTCCACGACTTCCCCTCCCCTGCCTGCAGGTACCAATCGTGCGCCACCGCCGGCGGCACCTCCTGCTGGAAACGGACCCCACATGAAGAAGATCCCCACAGAGGTTGACAAGCGCGTCCTATGCAATGTCATCGTGAACACCATCGCAAAGATGTCCGCGGACATGCCTGAAGGCCAAGCAGTGTATCTCGTGAATGTTGCGTCGTGGAACACGAGCTTCATGAATATCCCCATGGGACAGCTTGAGCTCGAAACCATCGGATATCCCCTCTGCCCTGGGTCCTTGGCACCGTGCATGGCCGACTGCTACAAATGTGGGATGGCGACAAGTCCACCGCATATTAGGCCGCACTGCATGGGGAGCCCTGCACCGGCGCTTGAGCAGCGCTTCTGCTCGGTGTGTGGGGAGTGGCTTGGTCCACACAGCAGGATCCCAGTGCCTGTGAACACTGTTACAGCGTGGTGGGAGGACGTTGGGTCCACTGCCACTGTTGTCGACGAAGTGGAGCAGGATTTTGCGGAAGGGCTGTCTGAGTAGGCCAATCGGCAGCCCAAGATCCCTGCCCATTTCAGCATTGGCTCATCGCGGAAGGACCGCGTGGGGAGAAAGTGTGTGTGTTGGCACTATTCGACAGCGGTGCGATGGTGGGAGCGATGGATGAGGAGTTTTTCAAGATGATACAGCACCGTCTGGGGGTGATTAGCGTGCCAACGAAGAAGTTGCAGATGGCGAATGGTACCACTATTGATTCGAGAGTGCATTGGGACAGAGTCTTCGAGATCAACGGTGTGCATGCACATGGGAGCTTTGAGGTGTTTGACAGCAGCAGGGGCTGGACACTGCTCTTCGGGAAGCCTCTCCAAGCCACCATGGGTGTGATACACGACGTCAAGCGCAACATTGTTACGCTCAACGCAGGTGGGAAGACATCAGGAAAATCCCCCATCGACATTTGGCAATAAGTTGTGCCAAATGTTAGAAGTTGTTGAGATTTGTCGAAATTTGTTAAGAATTGGCAAATTGTCCGAAAATGGCAAAATGGATCGGTCCCTGAAAATTGTCCCACATTTTTATACAATTTGCGAACAAATGTCTTGCAAATCATGCCATTTGTATACAATTTGCGAACAAATGTCTTGCAAATCATACCATTTGTCAATGCTTTCCTAGCCTTTTCTCATTATTGGGACCATTGTTTACAAGAAAGCAATGTATTATTGTGTACTGCAGTGATCAGGTATAATGGGGACACACTATGTAATCAAGGTAAAGTCTGAGTGTGAGTAAGAAAATCTGATAATTAAAGTGTAGCTACTAGTAAGCACAAAAACTCTGATGATTAGAGCCCAAGGACTGCGAGGGCCGCAATTGCCATGGGCTTACTGGCAATGTCACCAAGGTGACTCCCTCCACTGATGAATTGGGTCAGACGTGACATTATGTGAGAAGCAAAGGGCTTACGATAGCACAGCATACAGGTCCTCCAAAACTGTTGAGTTGGCTTGGCAGAGCCGGTCAAGTAATAGAAGATGGGTATCGTAAACCTCTTGCAGGGAGTTCCCTTCAAATTTTGACGGAACATGACGGCCACTGCAATGTTCACTAAGTGCAGCATGTACCTGCATTCTGTGAGAGAGTATCTGGTAACCATCATCAGATGATGGTACTTACTGCTGTGCCCGCCAATGCAACCATCGGAATGGGGACCTCCTTCTTGCCATTCACATTTGTCACAAAGAGCTCAGAATATTTGCTGGCGAGCGATGGCGAGCCCTTGATGAAGGCCTGTGAAAGGGTAGAAATAATACAATCTGTCATATATGGCTTCTCTTTATCTATGAGGTCGTCCTGGCAAAAATTGTAAGCATAGAAATTGGGACGGGTGTGAAAGGAGCACACACTCCTGGTTTACCCATCTTGGGATCTATCAGCTAGATATCGTTGTCAGGACATGAAAGCGAAAGAAGGAATCACTTACCCCAGGAGACAACAGGTATATGTATCACATGCCCGCAAGCAAAAAACTGACACGGTACTCAATGTTTTTGCGGAGACCATAATTTGCGATGACAGTCAAGTCTGCAGCTGTCTTCGGCTTCAATCGGAAGGAGCTGACACATGCATGAAGCTATTTTATCTTGTCAGATAACAGATAACGAGGTGCACAGCAAAGATCACAAACCACCGTGGCAAGCAAGTCGCAATAAGGTGCTCGTCAAGCAGCTTCTGCTTGACGTCATCATGGCACAGAGTGTGAGTGGCAGTGACCAATGTGTCACGTCCGAAGTCACCCTTCACCTGACTGGATGGGAATGCATTCCTGAAAATATAATAGCTTAGGTAGTAATCAATTGCAAATTGCCCGGTTTTCTCGACGCGGGGATGCTGATTTTTGAGGCTGACTTTTTTGTCCATGACAACAATTTGGATATCTGGTTTGTCGATAATCTGAATGTCATTATTGTCGTCAGAGCAATCCTCGATTTCGATGACTCCAGAGCGAGGAAGACGAACCAATGGGGATGCTATATTCGCGAACCTCCTGCTTCACGGTGTGTTGCGGTTTAGGGTATAATGGACGTGCGATGTCTTCGATCTTGACTTTTGAGGTGGATGGGATAGATATCGGCTTCTTTTCATGCTGTCCAACAGGCTCGTTTCACGTTGGTCGCCATGTGGGCTAGTCAGGCACAGAAAGAATGGTAACAACGAGATAACTTTACCTTGTGATCCCGAGCGATCTCACGCTTCCCACGAACTGGTGCTTTACCCTTGCTGCGTACGTGCTTTTCAAACAGGGATGGCTTCAGAGCAATATGAAGTATCAGCATATCAAAAGAAGAGATGTCCGATTGACCATGTACCACTGCAGCAGCGGGGGCTTTCTCAGCCTATACGCACAGCAGTATAACATTAGTGCATTATAGAATTGGCCAAATGAAGACATGCCTTTACAGAAAGAGGGACACATTGCTGGGCCTTCTTGAGGGAGGCAAAGGCTGTGTTCGTCTCTGGGTCTGAGTCGGAGTCGGACGAGACAGCACTTGATGGAACACTCATATGACCCGAGCTCATTGAAGCTCGGCTTGAAGGACGACTTGAAGGTCGGAGGTGCTGAAAGCCGAGTGTTTGGTGGCCACATTCATCGTCGTCATTGCCGTCATCGCTGGTCATGGTCATCCATTGGGGTGTCTACTTGGTGAGCGAATAAGGGATGTCACATGTCACAACTGTCACTCTTACCTCCAGCGCCAGCACCTTCGACAATGCTCCCGGATCGTTTACAGCAAGTATCTCCAGATCTTTGTTGTTGTTGTCGGCGGCGTCAACCCTGTCCTCCTCAACGTCTGGATCGACATCAGCCACTCTTCTGTCCTCGGGGTTGGAGTCTGCATTGTCGCCATCAGATAACTCTTTGGGAGGCTGAGCTTGGGATTTCTTTTGAGCTCTCGCGGCAGGCACAAGCTTGTCATCCGACTGAATAGTCTTCGCTGGAACAACTGCTGGGATCAACAAGCTCTTGGGATTACACAATCTTGACGTACTGGTTTTGGACTTCTATGCTAGCACTGGGGGCAAGTACCATCTCGGAGTCTTCAGTGTCGCAAGGACCTAGAAGAACTTGAGATGAGATCCAGGCAGGCGATGCAGCGCACTTTCTACTTGGTGCCTCGGAGGACTCCGGATCTTTGGGTTTCCATCCCATGGGGGCTGCGCCATGCCAGACTACAAAGGATCATGAGTATGTCTCTTCCATGTGAGTCGCATACCTACCGGCATTGTTGTTAGCCATGGATTTGGCAGTTCGGGGTGCTACAGACATCATGATCAACAGAGGCTATGATCCAGGAGTGACTGCCGAACGCACGTCGTCCTTCTGACTCATCTATCGTTTTTTCAGGTGGGTTTTTGTTGGTTTCACTTCTTGTCAGCGTGGCTGAAAGATGGCATCAGTACAATCTTTGATACTGATGAGGTGCATACTGAAATCCACGGAAGGGAGGACCTTAGGTCGGGGCACCATCAGGGGAAAGGTAAAGCACAGCAAGGAGTGTGATAAAGAGTGTGGCACTAAGGAACGAGGATTTGGGGGAGGGGTATCAAGGTGGTACGTTCTGTGTTATGTAGTCTTGTTTTTCTCTCATCATTTTCCAGGTTTTTCAAAGTCCGTCGCTAGCTGCTGCCAGCTCGGACGGTTCTGAAGACTGGTTGATGCTCGCATCTTCGCAACACCATCCACTTCATGTTGAAGGCTGTGCATGGTCAAGTGGCAGATGTTTCTTGTGCTACGATCCATTGTTCTTGTTCAAATAGCGAGAGTTCTCTGAATTTCATCAGATTTCATCACTTTGCCCTCATGTCCAACCCCCCAACTGTCCGAGTACTGTGCGGTGGGTGCCAAAAATTGTTCACACCCACCGGTCTTGGTTCTCATCTTGCACAAACTACAAACCCTGATTGTAAGAAAATTTATCACGTGCAGAAGGCCTATGTCCCTCAGCTTCATGGCGTAAATAATCCCGAGCCTGCACCGATAATTTGATCCTCACGTTTGCCATCTGTCAATGTTCCTCCCTTTGCCGAGGATGACTGCATGGTTGACTCTGACGATGATGAATTGCCTGGCCTTGTAGATGTCGATGACTCAGACAACGAGGATGAGCCACTGATTGGGTGGGAACCTCCTGCTGAACATGATCCTGATCAGCAGATGGGATCACTGGATATTCAACCCCCCCTCTCCCTGACGAACCTGCTGTTGCACTGCAGAATCCTGTCGAGGAGCGATTTGTTACTAAACCGCACATCACTCAGTTCGGTGGGCTCGCAGGAGCACTCATTCGAACAGAACTTCCTGCCTATGCTCAGCATTCAGAGCAGATTCCCGAAAGCGCAGAAAACCCCTGGGCTCCACTCGCATCCCGTGTTGACTGGGAGATTGCGAAGTGGGCCAAGTTGCATGGATCTATGTCTACGGCTTTCACGGATCTCTTGTCAATTGATGGTGTAAGTCCGTCAGGGCAGTGTTATCATCTCTTACTATCCAACAGGTTCCTGAGGCGCTGGGATTGTCGTACAAGAACTCTTGTGAGTTGAACCAAATTATCGATGATCAGCTGCCGAAAGGGCGACCGACATTCAAGAGGCAAGAAATTGTTGTCGGTGGCGAGGCTTTTGATATGTATTTCCACCCTGCTGTGGAGTGCATCAAAGCTTTGTACAGTGATCCAGAGTTCGCTCAGGACCCGGTATTCAGGCCCGAATGCCACTATGCGGACGCTGACAAGACTATTTGATTGTACGATGATATGTATACTGCAGAATGGTGGTGGAAGACGCAGGTATGATCTATTCCATCTAAAGTTATGTCGAATCTAATGTCTACTTCTAGAAAATTATTGAGAAGCGCTGTCCTGGTGCTACAATCGTTCCAGTGATGATTTTGACTGACAAGACCCAGACTGCGATGTTCCGAAACAAGGCAGCTTATCCTGTCTACATGACCATCGGAAATATTCCCAAAGACACTCGGTGTAAACCCTCTCGCCAAGCGTACATTCTGCTGGGTTATCTTCCAACTACCCACCTTGATCACATAAAAAACAAGGCTGCTCAACGCTGTGCTGTTGCCAATCTCTACCATGCGTGCATGCGGCAGATACTCTGCCTTTTGAAGTCTGCAGGATTGGATGGCATCGAGATGAAGAGTGGGGATGGTGTTGTCTGGTGTTGTCATCCCATCTTCGCTGTCTTCGCAGGGGATTATCCAGAACAGGTTCTAGTTACTGGAACCAAAACCGGTGAGTGTCTAACATGCCCTGTTCCACGCAACGAGTTGGGTAGCTTGGAGGACTTGTATGAACCTTGAGATTTATCTGCAGTGCTTGAAGCATTAAAGAAGGCCGATGGGAATGCGACTGAATTCACTCGGGCCTGTGTTCGCGCTGGAATCAAACTGATCTATCATCCTTTCTGGGAAGAACTCCCCTATGTCAATATATTTCTTTCCATTACCTCCGACGTCCTTCACCAGCTCTATCAAGGCGTGATCAAGCATGTTGTTGCATGGGTAACAGAAGCCTTTGGACCTATCGAAATTGATGCTCGCTGTCAGCAGATGCCCCCTAACCACAATACCCGCCTATTCCTCAAAGGCATAACTACCTTATTGCATGTCTCTGGCACCGAGCATGATCAGATGTGCTGTATTCTTCTGGGCCTCATTGTCGATCTTCGACTACCCGATCGACATTTGACTCTGAGGCTCATTCGAGCTGTGCGAGCTGCCTTAGATTTCTTATACCTCGCACAGTACCCCATGCATTCTTCGGAAACACTTTCTTTGTTACAGGATGCCCTTGAACATTTCCATGAGAATAAGGAAAATTTTGTCAATCTGTTATATCCTGAGCCAGAATGAAGATGACCAGCCCAGCAGAGCTCCAGAACCGGAAAATGAACCGGATAACTGGAACAGGACCGGAGTCAAGAAGTCGGCTTTTCTCGCAAGCACCACAGCTCAGAAGGGTGTGCGACTGTCTGGGGAGGAGCCGAAATGAGAGAAGGGCCAGAATGGCGAAGAAGAGCAACCGGCAGTCGACCGGAAGCCCGGGGGTCAACCAGAGGTGGACCGGAGATGAACCAGAAGACCGGTAATGGACTGGAAGTCCGAGGGACAACCGGAGGTGGACCGGAAAGAAGATCGAATGAAGAAGAAGACATCCGAGGGTACTGAGTTTACCCCGGAGTCGAGTCGCAGACGAGACGAGAAATTAAGACTCAGTCCATGAAAGGAAACACGGAAACAACATTAATTTTCCAGATGAAGTACTGGAAGTATCTAAGACATATTTATACTACCAAACTAATTGTTGATACTAAAAAGGAATGAGAGGAGGAAAGACAATAATGGTGGGAAGGATTGGTAAGTCAGGAATAAAGGACAATAAGGGATTCATGCGACTGGAGTCAGATGGTGTCGGAAGAAGTGATGGTTATGTAACCAACCATGAGAAGAGAAGTCCAAGACAATAAGTCAGAAGAACAGAAGTACGGATAAACAGGAAAACACTTAGTAAAGTGTTGTAGCGTCAAAGGCCCGATGGTCCGAGATGATCTGAATCATTCCGAGATACTCCGGTTTACCGGAAACCGGAGTGTGACCAGAGTGTGACCAGAATCAAGATGCACAGATATAACACGATCTTGGCATCCGTGCTGACTTTAATTTCCCCAAGCTTCACAACCTTCGACACTATCCCTTGACTATTAAACTCTTCGGTTCAACAGACAATTATAACACTGAGTACACTGAACAACTACATATCGACCTTGCTAAAGATGCCTACCAAGCCACCAATCGCAAGGACGAGTACACCCAGATGACCCTGTGGCTAGAGAGGAATGAAAAGATATTGCGGCATGAAAAATTCATCCTTTGGTGCATTGCAGGGAGTCCAGGGCCAGGCAAAATGAAAAGTCTCTGGCATCCTCCAGCGGTTGTTTGACATTGTCATGTTCAAATGCCGCAGCATCCATGGGCGAAAGGTGTTTCACTGACAACAATCGAGAATAATTATGGTGCTATATACTTTCGGGATGCTTTTGCCCGATACACTGTCTCATTCGGCTGCCCAGGTATCACCAAACGCCAAATCGAAAATCTGGCTGGAGACTTCTACACCCCATTCCAAACGCTTCCTGTCTACCACATAATAAAGTTTTGGAACAGCGAAGCATTGGGTTGGGAAAGCGCCGCTGATATTCTTGACACTGTCTATGTCAAGCCAGGATATCAAAACAAACAAGGGCGCCAGGTAGGAGGGTGATTCGACACTGTTCTTGCTAGCGATGGCACAGGGGGGCACACTGGTGTCTCAGGTATGTTTGAATCTGTACTTTTTTTGTCGCATCATTTGATATATTTGAGGTTATCGTGTCGGTCGAGTTCGACTGCATAAAGTTTCGGAGTCGTTGTTTCCAGGTTTGCAGCCACTTGGACATCTGGCGTATGTGGAGTGGTTCTCAGCATTTCCGAGACAGCCAGAACCAAACCATCTGATGTACAAGATTTCACGACCTGTGAAAAGATTGGCCAGCATTATATCTGTCCAGGATATCCAGCGTAGCATTCATCTTTTCCCGCAGTTTGGTCCAGTAGTTCCACGTGCTTGGACAAGCCAGAACGTGTTGGATTTCGCTACAAAGTTCTATGTTAGTCCATGGTCGGATAGGTATGCATACATCGCTGTAAAATAGCTCGGAATATCAGCTGCTAGGATTGAAGTCAGAAGCATGGCTCAGCTAGAGCATGCAATGAGAAGCCGAAGTGTTCCTACAATTTGGTGCAAAAATGCGGCAGCCGCAGCGTCATCATGTGGTCACTCGTCTGGATGCATCCACACAGCCACCCCACCACAGTCCTCCGGGGCTCGGTCTGATGTGTATAGCCACTGATTCGGATCATTGGCAACATTTGTCAAACATTTGCTGCCAAATGGCTCAGCATTTGTTGCCAATTGCTGTTGAATTGCTGCCATTCCAGGATTGTTAACAATTGGTAAATTTTTTCGAAGAATTGTCAATGGGGGAATTTCCTGATGGATGGTGTTGCTGAAAAACCAGAACCCGGCCACGCTGGTGCGAGTTGCCAAGGAGGAAGGGACGAACACTGTGGGGGATGCAGCTAGGCTAGAAGCTTCAACGGGAGAAATTGCGTGTGATTCCCCCCGCAAGGCTAGTCCCTTCATTTTCTGATTCCGAGAGCATCAACGCACATGAGAACTCTGTACCCCAGCAGGACGAGCGCCCAACGGCAGGACAGCTTGAAGAAACCGTGTGCATGCCTGACGCAATGGCTATGGCGGGGAAAGGAGGAGACGATGCCACTGAGGATGCGGCTAGGCTTGAAGCCTCAATGGGGGAGAAATTGCGTGTGATTCCCCCCGCGAGGCGAGTCCCTTCAGTAACCGTTTGCAAGGGCACTGACGCACATGGAGTTTTGGGAATGCAGGAGGAGGTGCTTCGACGTGAGAGGCGTGACAAGTCTGTATGTGTGCCGCAACTTGCTCGCTCCTTTCTGCTACCAACTTACCACTGCTAGTGAGTGCTTGGGTAAGTTGATATCCAGTGGAGTAAACAATGGATCTGACTTGCACAAACTTCTTGAATGCATCAGGCCATCTGTCAGGATCACCAGCAAATCCCTGGTGTCAATAAGGTGTGGAAAGTCGAACATTGACTAGATCCAACTAACATCTGTTCTAAGAATACCGAGTTTGCATACAGAGCAGTCAATGTGGGTTGTGTATTTACCTCTGAAGGTTTGCTTCGCCTGTGTGAATGCACCAATTTGAATGTGGTTTGCTTCCTACCTGGCCAGTGCTGTCAGCCATGAGCGCTTACAGCTATTTGCGGAACTTAGGGCACAGCCAAAATCTTTCCTTTTTGGTAAGTTTTTGATCTCTTTCACTAATTCCCTTATAACATCCTCAAATCTTCTCCATTTCGGTCAAAACTCGGATCATTCAATTCGTAATGAAATTCTACAGTGTGTAGGCACCATGTACCGTTTAATAGACCGTTTGGTTCTATTTATTGATGAACTGTGGTAATTTGGCATATATACCTTCTAACAATGGAGAGAGGACATCTGGAACCCCCAGATTTGAGGATAATCATCTATCACATATTCTATAGTTCCTAGGGTAGTTATTTCGGCAACTGGTGAGGGGAAAACAGATGTATTGGTCCAAGAACATGTTGCTGTACTTGTGCCCATGAAATGAACATGATTTTAATCATACTTGGCAAAATCAAAGGCATAGCGCACTGTATTATGTGTGTGAGACCATCATATATAAAATTCATAGCCCCTGGATGAGATCTGCGTTTTGCAGAGGGGTTATATCTGGAAACACAGCAGCTTACCAATCTGATGGTCAGAGGGAGCTTATAAGTATTTGAGGGGTCCTATGCAACATATAATTTCGATACAAATCGAATGGTCCATGTTTCGAGAGAAACAGACAAGATTTGAGGCCGCTAGGGGGGCATTATTGAAAGAGATCAAAGTACCAAAAAGGAAAAATTTTGGCCACGCTAAGTTCCGCAAATAGCTGTAAGCAGGTGTTGACTCCCCTCGATAGCATTCCATAGGAAGTTATATTTCGGTGGCAGCAACCAGGCAAGCTGAACCGCGTGGATCACACGTTGGCAGATGGCTGGGCCATGAAGCTCTTACTGTACAGAAGTCGTGTTTTCTCGCAGACATTCAGGGAAGTAAACTGCGGAATTTTGCAATGCGTGTACTTTTAAGATTCATGCTCCACCATGGAGTTACTTTGATAAGATTGATACCTAAATCAATGGACAAAAGACCTTGAGTTCGATTACAATAATGGTTTCCATCAGACTCACCGTCACGCCACCTTCTCCTTCTCCGCACTCAGCCCGAGCCCAGCAAGGAAAGACATGAGCATGCTAGCTCCAATATAAACGAATCCAACGCTGCCCCAAACCATTGCATTCCAGTCCCCGACACGCCAGAATACGTCGGCCCCAAGGGGGGCCATGCTGTACAGGTGACCAAAATCGGCCACCAATAATCCAAAGAGTAGACGACGCCAGGTCACAAGCGACTCAGTCGAAGAGAGGACCAGGTGCTCGTTGAGCGCGAATAAAAGGTATAGGTTCGCCAGCTGCAGCAGCACCATGTTGTTCTGTGTCGTCAAGGTCGGCTTGAACGCCGAGCCCGGGATACTGAGATCGCGGACATACTCCACAGGCCAAAATGCAGCGTAGAATGCGCCTGCGAGAGCGGATACAGGCTCTATGTACAGGAAGAATAGTTTGTAGATGAAGGGGATGGAAGACATGGTGGTTGTGGTTTACGAGACGAATATCACGTGGGTGCTGGCTGCGCGGCGCACTGCCACTGCTGCGTCAGCAGCGCAGTGAAAGCCCAATTCAGCCCTACACGTCTGCTAGCTTGCCCGAACTTCCTGCTTTCCTCTCACCACCATGAGCCTCTTGTCCCCGAAGTGGGGCATGGGCCGGTCTCTGCTTGCGCTGGGCCCCATTCTACTGGTTGCGCCTTTCATCGCATTGAAGCAGCACTCCGGTACGAGGCTCTGAAAATATGCCTACATGTGAATTGAAGCACGCGATACCATGCAGCTCTTCCAGAGCCGCAGACAGATTTGTGCGCGCGATTTTTTACCCCGGGGCCCGCGCTGATCAAGTTTGAGCAGGACCAACACGCTCACGGGGTTGCCGCAGATATCCGAGGCGCGGATACTGGGGTTTGCGAAATACCTGTCGGAGGATATCGGGTACAGGACGGTTGGGACGTATGAGCATGCGCTGGCGGATACGTGGATGGTGGAGCGCGCGGAGGAGGCGAAGCGCCACTGCGAGCACGTCGTCAAAGAATCCGGCCGCAAGCTCGAATGCGAGGTGTGGAGACAGCAGGGCAGTGGTACTCATCGCTTCGACATGATGTCGAAAAGACTGTACAAAACGTTGAGTTGCGCGTTGGGATTTGCGACCAGGAGCTGAAACCGCTCTCTGTCTCCAGGTATCAAAGTGAGCTTCGCGCTTCTGTCTATTCCACTGGCGCTGATTTTTTTTTTGCAGATCTTACTAACATTGTCGTCCGAGTATCAGATGGCACGGCGGCGGGCAAGGAACACGCCTTGCTCATAAACTCCCACTTGGACAGCACGCTGCCGAGCCCTGGGGCCGCAGACGACGCTATATCGGTCGGGATAATGCTTGACTGCATGAGGGTCTTAGTGGACACACCAGAATGGTCGCCAGCACATGCGATCGTCTTCCGTATGTCATCTGCTATCTTATTACCCTCGTTTCTTATATCATCAGTGTTCAACCACGCGGAGGAGTCGCTGCAAGATGGCTCTCACCTCTTCTCTACACAGCATCCAATTGCGCACACGTGAGTTTTGTTTTGTTGTCTCCTCGCCGTATCCCTGACTAGGCTTAGCGTCCGTGCTGTCATCAACCTCGAAGGTAGAGAGACATATCTGTGTCGCGTGATCAGCTGAGTTAATGTAAGAATGCTCCAGCTGCGGGAACGACCGGCCGAGAACTATTGTTCCAAGCCACCTCCGAAGAGATGGTTGAAGCATACTCACACGTCCCCAGGTATCTATTTGTTCTATGTATTCCCTCGTAGTATGACCTGATATCAAACATTGCCCAGGCCCTTCGGCACGATATTTGCAAACGATATATTCAACTCGGGCGTCCTGCTATCCGAGTGAGTCGTCTGCACTCAATAGTTTTTGCCCACGGAGCCCCGTTATCTAAATTCTTATCGGCATCGCAGCACCGACTTCCGCCAGTTTGAGGAATACCTGAACGTCCCTGGACTGGATGTGAATCACTCGTTTCCTTCCTCTTTCCAATATGCTGATAGACGCTGCTCCCGGTAGATTGCGATTGTCGGAAACAGCTATTTGTATCATATGCGCAAGGTAGATCACCGAATTGGAGACCTTCGAATCTGAGCTCAAAGTCTATTTCTAGGATCTCGTCGAAAATATCGAGGTGGGCGTTGCTCAGGTATGTGCCATGGCTCCTTCTACCCACATGGACGATCCATAGCACTTGATTCTCACAGAACATGGGCGAAAACACTCTCGCCCTCATCAAGTACATCACCGCCCTCGGCTCGCCGCTCCCCACCCTCCAAAAGACCGGCTTCCAGAACAAGCGTATGCAAACGGTGTACTTCGGGCTCTTCGGCTACTTCTTCATGTATTCCTTCACGCGCGCCAAGGTCATGTACGGCTCGCTGTTCGTCAGCACGCTCGTGCTGACACGGCCAGTGTGGCGCGGGCAGGGACGGGGCGTGCTGGCGGTGATGAGCGGGCTGGTTGGCGGCATACTGATGCCGAATGTGGTCGCGTTTGTGATGCAGCAGGTGCTCGGGAAGGGGATGAGCTGGTTTGCTGGGGGAACGTTCGCCGCGCTTGGACTCTATGGGCCTGCTGCGTTGCTCGGTGAGTTTTAGATCGTATTGCCTCGTTTCATAATACTTCTTTGCCCCCCTTTTTTTCAAGCTATTCATTTGTATTTGCAGGTGGTCTGTCGTCGCAGTTGCTGGTAACTTCGACGGACGAGAAGTCGGTGTTTGGTGCAATCTTGCTGCTCCAAACGACGGCTGCGTTCGCAGTCCAGCTGCTCAACGTTGGGTCTGCTGCAATATTCTTCATCTCCGGTCTGCCGATATTTTGCGCGATGCTCCTCAACAATCTGGTGCTAGCAACGCGAAAGGGCGAGATATCGCTGTGGACTTACGCCCTCGGGCAGTTCTTGCCGCTGATGACCGGGACCCTGATCATGGTCCCCACCGTGGAAGTTTTTGTTCCACTTGTGAGCCTTGAGTCCATTCGTTTCGAGGTTGAACCCTAATGGCTATCGGCACCCTCTAGACTGGCAGATTAGGAAATGTGCCAGCGGACAATATTGTCGCAACGCTTATATCCGTCTTGGGATGTCAGGCCCTGCCGCTGGTGATACCCTTCGCGCATCGGTTCGGAAAGAGGGCGCTTCGGAAACTCGTTGTTGTCCTAAGCGCCCTCACTGTCCTCAACATGGCGTTTTTCTGCACGAAGAACGTGTTTGACGATATGCACCAAAAGCGGCTGTTCGTGCTGCACCTCGAGAACGTAGGGCTGACAGATTCATACACCATCTATCAGCGCTGATTTAATGTGCATAGATAACAACCCACGAGCACCATTTGCATATCGCTACAGCGGACAGTGCTCCTGGGTTCCACGACCTAGTTCAAGAGATCACCACAGAATTTGCAAATCTGCATGTATCGGCCGTACCCGTGGTTATGGACGACTACAATTCGGATTGGGATCCACTTTATCCGTTCTCTGCCGTATGTACCTGTGCTCCAAGTCCTCGCCTACATCGCATTGATACTGATCACACATTAGTTCTTGTCTCCCTATAAAATTGAGCTCCCCAAGGAGACCGGGTATATTTCGCCGTGGATAGCGCCCGGGACGAGCTTTTCATTGACTGCCGTCAATGATGTGACGGATCTAGTCGCTGGCACACGCAGCTTTCAACTGCAAGTGAACCATCCTGGACTTATCTGGACTGGTAGGTTGCCGCTCATTCATTCCTTATTCCTTTGTGTGTTGACTTCGCTCTCGCGCAGTGATCGCATTTGACGCACATGTTCTCAAATGGAATCTGGACAACAATCCCCCAGACGAGCACGCTCGGCATCATGTGAAAGAGGCGTCTTTTTATAAAGTAGACACATGGACGCTCGATCTCGTCGTGAAGCTCCCAAATTCTACCGAGGGCACTGGCGGGATATCTTTCAATTTTATAGGCTTGCAGGAGAAGGCGATGTGGCCGGGGAAGATGACCGTGAAAGAGCAAGGTGGTCTGGCGATGAAGTTGTTCCAAGATCTTGATGCCTGGCTGGATGTGAAGACTGGTGGGACGGTTGATGCGACCCTGTTGGGTTGCGTCGCCGGCACTGAGGTTATCTAACTAGAGCATAATCTAATAATTAGTGATGAAATTCTTGAATCGTGTGGCGGTCGCTGACCGCCATGTAAAGCGCTTAGGCCTGTTGGGACAGGCTATCCTGCTTCTCTATCCTGAACACAATTTCTCCTTCGTCGCCGACAAAGTGGTACGCGTCGCCAGTCTTCTCGATATTGACTACTCCAGAGACTGATACCGACAGTCCGAAGACAGTGACATTCAGAGAGCTCCTGTGCGATGGGTGACTAGTCGGCGGTATTGGATTTCCAACCACTATGAGCACCACGAAGGATTGGAGCAGAAAAGAAATCAGAGAGAAGCGCATGTTTCCCGCAGTCCAGCTGCGGCTTTGGGAGGACGCGTGAGGTTGCAGTTCGGTGGCCAGCACAAACGAACCAACGCAGTCGGGCTGCGTACATGACTACTTTATATGTCTACAGATATGGTATCCATGCTACTTGACAAGAAGTCGAAGCGATGCTATGAATCACCCAGTGGACAGTTCAGCTGGTAGGAACACAGCAAGTCAGCAGCCGAGTGCTGATGTCATTGCATGTTGAGCCCAGATGAAAATTCCCTGTTGCCATTTGGTTGCTAGTCTCGTTACCAGACGTTCTAGGGCAGTCGCTCGCGGGCAGGAGATATATATATAGCCATCGGATCCATCGGAAAATGATCCGAGGCAGTTTTTGATGAAAATTCGATGGGAGATTGCCGCCCTAGAAGGACCCCTGACAACAAGGGGTACTTGATCTCTGGATCTTGGACTTCTTCCCACGACCCCCCCCCCCCCCGAAAAGGCAGTTGCCATCAGTTCATCAAATCCCACTAGGAATGTTTCTACCAAACCCAGGCTCAACTACCTGGGTGAGATACCTGGCTCACTATTTGTGACTGTTGTAATGTGAAAAGAATATATGCAGTGTGCTGAATCGCGCCTGGAGGGCTGCTGAGCAAGTGTCGGCCATCATCGGCTGAGCAATCAGCTGACATAATCGAAGTCCAAGATCCAGAAGGAAAGGAGAGCTTTGAGTCCGTTGGGAACAATTCTCTAGAGACGTCTCCAGAGACAAATTTGATGCCCGCGATGTCTCCAGAGACAAAATTGATGGGTTGATGAAAACGAGAGACGTGATGGGAAACTGTCGACAAACTGATGTGCGACACGCGTATGCATAGATTTGAGCTGGTTCATACCGCGAGACGCGTCATACCATGAAGAAACCTCCCTGGACCTTTCAAATGAGTATAGAAGATATTTCTACTGGCCTATGCCTTTATCCAGGACTCAATTCTCTCAATTTTCACGGTCTGACTCAGTTCTTGCGCATGGTTTGCTTGGCTAGGCCGACTATTGAGTTTCAGCAAATAGACAAATGGCGGCCTCCCTCAGCACTTCCTCTTGGAATGCTAGAGATGTTGGCTGCCCCCCTTCAAGTCTCGAACACACCCCTGGTGGAGACTTGCTGGGCTGCATTCAAAGAAGTTGTTTGGGCTCACCCACTGGTTTCACCAACAGACGACGAAATAATGCAGCGCAACAAGGCAGCACTCAGCCATGGTACCTCTAAGTTTCTATCAACATATACATCTATACTTGGTAGCTAAGATTGCGGACTTCACACAGCCTTTGATCACATATGCCCACCCGTCCGAGTCTGCCAAATGCCCGACTGCCTGAACCAACAGGATTCAGATGATAACATGACATTGATGGAACCTTTCACTCGGCCACTCTGCTGCATGAGCAATAAGAGAAGTAAAGACTGTGTATTGCATTTATTTGGTCAGTACCTACAAATGTGAATGTTGTACTGAACTCGTATCAACGGTAGCCTATGCAATGTAATTATTTGAAGGCTGTGGACTGTGTGTGGACGTGACATTTTGAATACAGAGAAGATACCACTTGCTGTATGTAGATACCTTTCTGGGCATCAGGAGGCAATGGCCCAAACAAGAAATGAGCTAGCTCAGGCTGAGTTGATTGTGAATTGATGACATCGATTATGGCGTCAGATAGACGCCATGTCTCTCGGTAAATGCCGTGTCTCCAGAGAATTTTGATGGACCGTGAAGTCATCATTTTTCTCTGGAGACGTCTCTAGAGACAGTCTCTCCCAGCAGATTCGAACTCCTGAAGGAAAGCGGCTTATGCTCCAAGAGGTCCGATCCTGATGCGGACGGAAACACCCTGAAAATGGCCCAATCCACTTGGCATACACAAGCATCGTTTACAAGAGAGACTTGGCTCCCGGACGAGTGGCCTCTTTGCGGTTCGGGCTTCGGCTGGCTTCAGTAGAATGTATTTATACTACTAATAGATTACCGTCTTTGTTGGTGCAGTATAATTTATAAATGTGTCTTTATTTGGCCCTTCCTGATGGCTCTTGGTTTAGACCACGAGCCATTGCCCCGTCTGCCTGTCATTCTCAGTCTCTGTGCTATCCATGCTGGGGCCCTCAACATGGACAGTTTCAAACTGGATTGATGGTAGTTCTGCGCAAGTGCGTCAGGACTCAGCATGTGGTACTCAGAACAGCTGGTAGCAATTGAGGCATGGGTCATCCATTTCCATCCTTCATACCGCGGCGGTGGGCCCTCTAAAAGCTGAGGGTATCTTGGGGGCATCCTCTTGTTTTACTGTCATATGCACTGCATCAACGCAACACATTTGCTTGCTTTTGTTTACGCGTTGTTTACGCGTACGTGACAAGGTCACAACTATGACTTACCTCGCTTCAACTTCCAACTTGCACGGTCGTTTCAGTGCACCTGCTCTTTCTGTACAATACTACCTCCCCCATGGCATTCAAAAGTGCTTTGAAGTCTCTCTATTACCCGGTCCTTTCATGGCATTTGGTTGGCCTTGAAGATCTCATGTTCGCAACTTGACGCGCACCTACGTGCGCCTACACGCGCACGTCCGCCGTGTCGGCCTACTAGTACCGCTAAGCGTATGAAACACGGTCACAGTGCAGACGATCTCCCCACTCTGGTGCCAATGGGGAATATGGCACTAGGACTTCGGCTCTTTTTAGCAAATATTGGGTGGTCTCCATTTCCTGACCCTGCAAAATTTGATTGTTGGGTTCGTGAGATGGTCAGATTTCAACTCTAGATAATCTGACGCGTTTTTTCAGACTCCCCACTCATCCTCGCACTCTCCTTTCACCCGCATTCTCCCAGCAAAGTTGCAAATATCACAAAAAATGCGCAAAAAAGGTCTGTTTTCTATGCCCAGCCCACCCTCCCAGGCTCACTCATTACTTTGCCAGACAATTGTCACCATAAGCCCACTCTCAGAGCATCCACACGCCGCCAATTTGCCTACCAATATTCCCCCCTTCTCCAAATTTTCTCGGCCTTTGTTCTGTCGGTTCTCTCCCTGGGTTTTGATCCTTGTGTGCAGCTTGCAGTGAAAGCTGTCGCTCTGGATAGCGCCGTCAATGTCAATACAGTTGTCCTCGCCCTCGTGGTCTTTCTTTTCCATGCCCTATTCTATCTCGTCTTCATCGGTCTGTTTTTTTTTCCAATGTGTCAAACCAATAGGCTGACATCATATTTTAGTCTGCCTTCTCCAACCCAAATGGCTGCCGCTTAACCAATATCTACGCTGTCCGATTCGATACCGCCGTATGCACATATCCCATCTGCAGCTCGACCGTGCAGTCAAGTATGGCCTCTTGCCGACGTGTGTTTTCTTACGCTCCCCAACTACTGATGTGCACCACTGGACCGTGCCATCCTCATCCCTCCCCACTCCTTCTCCTCCGTCTCTGCCACTTTTTCCTCGTCCATTCCTACTCCTCCTCCCCTGTCGGCCCTACCATTTTCTTGGTTTGAGGAGGACGAGGGCTACAACAGTGACTCCCATACCGATGGCATGCCCGAGCTCATTGAGGTGTCCGATAATGAGAGCGATGACGAGGACTGGTGGGATACATCAGCACCATCTCACTCCTGCTGTGTCAACGACTATCTTCACTCCCAGCACTGCATCCACGGTGGAGGCCCTGACCAACCCGAATCATCTCCTCCGCCAACTGATGTCCCTTCTGACCACGAAGATGTTGATGTGCACGCCCGCAATACCGCTCGATATGTCCCTCTCGACGCTCGGGTGTCCGTGATCCCAGACGAGAAGACAGCAGTTGCAGATATGCTCTTAGAAGAGCTCCCTCCCGCAGAAACAGACTCTCGGCCAGCCTCATTTTCCGACGAACCTGAGAACATGGAAGGCACGTTGAGCTACTGGTACCACACTCTCACTACGGCCGTCCCTTTTCTACCCGGCCTGCACGCATCTTTCAATGATGCTTGGCTTGCAGGAGCTAAATCCATCTGCTTTCCCCATCTCCCTGGCAAACACTACCCACTTTGGGCCGAAAACTTCCTCTCTGAAACACAGTCTTTCATCACCAAGCAGAAGTGTTGGCAATCAGCATGGGAATGGCTGGACGGGCTGCGAGGGCGGGTCTCGGATGAGCCAGATGACCCACATGCCAGTCTTCTACAGCAATGCTGGCATGTGCTGGGACATCTGCTGTGGGACGTGGCCATCCCGGGACTGAGTCCTGCTGTCCGTCTGACCTCGCAGGACCTGGCAGTGTTTCTCGGTAATGATTGGCTGAATGACGAAATGATTAATGGCGGCGTTGACTATATATTACGGCGCCTCGAGCCATGGAGTCGTGTCCGCATTGTCAACTGTCTCTTCATTCAGTCCCTCACCAATGCTCATATTGCCGGCGGTACTTATCGGCCTCATAAACTTTCCCCCCTCGACAAGGCCATCTCTGCAGGCACAGTCGACGTGATCTTCTTTCCGCTTCACGTTTCTGGAAATCACTGGACCCTCCTCAAAATTAATCTCAATGCAAAGACCATCACCTTTGCCGATTCTTTAGGCGGATTGGCACCTCGTCACAAGCTGGCTCTTGTCCAATGGTGGCTCAAGTCTCTCCTTCCAGACTCTCCTTCCTTTCCCCTCGTCCCTCTTGATTTCATTTTCCCACGCCAACGGGATGGCCACTCGTGCGGTGTCATCGTCCTCAGCACGATTGCAACAGTACTTCTGGATTATGCTCCATGGACTCCGGAGGATGCAGAGTGGCATCGCGTACAGTGGTATCTCAACCTTGCTGAGCCATTCCCCTTCCCTGAGGTCAGTTTCCATCATTTGAAATCTACATGCATGCTCAAACAACCTCATCTACAGGACGAGTTTGATGAATCCCATGCCCAGTCAGAATCTGAGTTTGACTATTGCGATTCTGTGACCACTCCCGAGCCATCTGACTTTGAGGGCGCAGTTCTCGTTCCCTCAGATTCATCAGCGCCATCTGACTTCGAAGATCTGGATGCACCATCTCGGGCAATGAGCCCGATCGACACCTCCCCATCTTCGCCTATGATCTGTGACCAGGAAGCTCCCTCGTGACTTCAACTCGAGGATGTCGACTTCTGCCTTGACCTCCCCCCTCCTCCTGAACCTGTCGCCACTGTTCCCGAAGATATTGATCCCAACCTTGACCTTCCTCCCTCTGTCTCCGAATCGCTTCCCCCAGCGGACACCAACTACTATGAGTCTGATGGTGATGACTCAGACTCAGACTTGGACTCACATGATTCCAAGGTGGTTTATCACGGGCAGGGAGGTCCCAAGCCAGGGTCGTCGTGGGCACGACAGAAGGAACTCAAATCCCGCACCAAAGACCCCAAGTTCAAACCCAGCACCACCCGTCTTGACACCTTCCGCAATAGCATACTCAACGATGATCCCCTTGCTGAGTTCGACGACACCGATGTCCGTCGTGTTCGGTGTTCTCGCTGCAGCACCTGGATCAGCATGCGTGTCTTGTATGACCTGGTGCGTTGGCAGGAGCATTGTAAAACCGGCAAATGTCAAAAGAATGCTGGCTCGTCGACCCAATCCCTCTTCTCCCTTGGTATCAAGAAGATCAGTGCACCTCCTCCTTCTCCTCGCCACATTGTGCCACTCCCATGCCCAGGCCTGACCCGAGAATCGAACGAGAACATCGCAACTTATATGTTGCGGACCTCTGTGTCCGGTGGTGGCGCCCCTTCTCGCAGTCGCCTCGCGATGGACTTGTTTTCCTCGCATTGGGCTGACCTTACCCCAGATGAGCAGCGGAGGGTTTTGCGGCGAGAGATTACCCTGCAGAAGTGGAAGATCGGCCACGCTGTTGGGGCTGTTTTTTTCCACGACTTGTCTTCGCGATGTGCAGACGTATGATGGCGATGAACCGCAGCCATGCACCGAGTGCGAGGCACTCTATAAGCCGCACACATTCCAGGTCGCTCTCAACCGCCCGATGCCCGACGAGAACTCGATGAAGTATGTGCCTGTATTGTACCGCAACAAAGAGCTTGGTACTTTGTATCTTCGATACCGTGGCGTACGCGAGTTGATCGAATTGGTTGATTAGTTCACTTATATCTCAATGAGACCTTTTGCTTACAATAAAATGCAGGATGACAGATGTTCTCCCTGGCTCAAGTTTGCTCAAGGATGTGTTGATGGTACCTACAGCTCAGACACGCTGACCGGGATGGTTAAAGCAATGGTCATGAAATCTGCACGCATCCAGAAGGGAAAGTCTTTGAAGAACCTACAATACCCCGCAGAGTTTGACCAGTTTTGCAATCTGCTCGCGTCCACGTCACCGCGCACATACCTTACCTTCCAGAAGAGCTTTGGTGGACCAGGGCTTCGTGCTATGCGGTAGGTCTTATTACTGCTTGTGAATACTTCGTTGGCTAATTCATTCTAGTGCCAAACATGCTAAGCTTCCCCACTTCAAGCCCGACTTGTCTGCATTCAACGTCGCCACCACCGCGGAGACCCTCAAGAGGCTGAAATACAGCGGTCCGGTTGTGCTTTCATGGGACGATACTGCTCTGGAAGCTTGCATTTCCGTATACCAGGAATCCAAAGATGTCTGTCTGATTGTTGGCAGTGCTGACGGTGCCATTCGGGTCACCGAAGACGATGACCTGGATGCTCTTTTTGAGGCGGCAAAGCTGAAGAAGGCCAACAAGGTACAGATAACCACCTTTATATAGATTCAGCTCTCACTTATCTTTTGTGTAGCTTCGGGTATGGATCCTGTCCATCCCTCTCCCCAAAATACCTCCCATTCTTGTTGCTGCCATGGCACGGGGATCCTCCACCAGAGCCGAGGACCTGTTTCACATGCGCCAGCAGTTGGCGCAGCTGCTCCATGACACTGATATTCATCCAATCTCCCTCGCCTCTGACGGTGCTGAAGTCGAGTGTGCTGCGCAGCGCATGATCGCTGATTCTACTTCGGACTACTTCATTTATCCCATCCCCAATCCGACCCCTGGCTGTCATATCATTCTGAAGATCCCTCTTTACGATGGTCGTCATCCGACCATTGTCCTCCAGGACTCCAAGCATGCCCTAAAAAAGGCTCGCAACCAGATCTTGACAGGTGCTCGTATTCTCATCATGGGATTCTTTGTGATCCTGTATGCGCAGATCAGAGAGCTGGCTGCAAACATCGCCGGCCCTTTATTCACACGGGATGTCGAAAAGGTGGACAAGCAGGATGATTGTGCCGCCGCGCGGATGTTCTCTGGAAACACGCTCGAGTTCCAGCTCAAACACTACCCGGGACAGACTGGTCTTTCAGTCTATCTCTTCGTCTTCGGTGAGATGATTGACACTTGGCAAAATCGTAATATCTCCCTTCGCGACTGGGCAAAAATGGTCTTGCGAGCGCGTTTCTTCCTCATGGCATGGCAATCTCACATCCAGACCCACCCGGAGCACTCTGTTCAAACTCAGTTCATCTCGCACAAGTCCTACGACATCTTCCTCACCATCTGTGATGGCCTCCTCTCTCTTATCGTCGCCTACCGCAAATATTTCCCAACCTACCCACTGTTGCCTTGGCTCCATTCGACAGAGGTTTGCGAGCATCTGTTTGGCATAATGTGTCAGCTCAAGAAGGACTTCAATTACGCTGACATTCTCTACCTCAAGTGCAAGCTCCGAGTTCTCATGATGGGAGCTTTCAGGAATCTGTCCCCCAACCAACAAGAAAACCAGACGTCGGCAGGATATGTTCACACATACTTCGAAGCAGATGACCTCGACCTCGCTGCCCTGATGGACTATCCGACAGACGAGGACCTCACGAACACCTCGAAATTTGCCATCAACAAGGCAACACAGCTTTTGAATGCTGTTGGCATTGATGCTGGGTGTATGCTTTGTGAATACCAAGCCCCGGCACCCTCTCAGCTCCGGCCCGCTCTGCCAAGTGCTGCATCACGAACACCGACTGTTATGGAGTGGTTAGCGATGTTCCGAACCGTTCCAAAGACGTCGAAAGTGGAGGAAACCGTTGAAGCTTGCGAGATGGCCCTTGCCGCTGAGGGACTTGACAAGTCTCTGGCCATGTGAGTAGCCCCGATTTCTTTGCTTCAATATGAGAGTTGATATACATTACTCTCAGTGCAGCGCTCCCAGATTCTACAGATGACTCCCTAGACGACCTCAGCTTGGAGATTGAGGCCATCCTCACAATCCCTCGGGTGTGTATTGGTGTTTGGTGTTTAAGGATGATTAGAGCGCAACTGACTTCTCCTTGCAGGGTCCACTTCCTCTATCAGTCGCAGACTATGCGCTTCCATTGACCCTGTGTATAGACCTCCACAACCTCATTCTCGTTGCCGAACGCATACGCCACCAAACTAAATCCACGGCAAAAGCAGTACGCCAGCATGGAAGACTATCAATGATCATGGAGAACCGTGCAGCAGGTCGTCCAGACTCAGAGACTGGTCCCTCCCTCCGCAAGACCCTGTTGAAGCGACTGGCTGCAGCTGTCCCTGCCGACGACACTTTGGGCAAGACAACAGGTGTGGACCGTTATGTTTGGCATGTGGGTACATTTGGGGGGTCCGGTGTGCCCGCTAACATGCGGGTGCAAAACAAGGCGACCGTCAAGAGTGTAGCATCTGCAGTGAGTTTCTTATTGCTGCAAATCCTGGTGTTCTCTTCCCAATTCCCAATTCCTATTTCCTTCAGAAATTTGGGACAGCTCGGGCAAAGGCTTTCGCCAATGTCCAATGGATGCACAAGAACATGTATCTTGCCAACATCACCGAGCTCAATCCCCTCAAGCCGGACGACTTCGTTATTGTTTTAAAAGCAAGTGGGGCTTCACCAGAAGTAGTTTTAGGCACAGGTCCGTATCACTTTCCTTTTCTCTGCTAGCACTGACCAACCCTTTTTTAAGTCATTACTATGTACACGAAAAACACCATGCACGACTGGATCCCGAACACCACTAGCGTTGGCATGCCATCCTATATCTGCATCGCCATCTATCACCAGTTTGCAGGCTCGCTATTCAGCTCCATCGCTTGCGAGAAGTTGTCGTGCCCCACCGTCCTTCAAATCCCGTGCACCTATATCCTCTTCTCGCTCGCGTCATACAGAATCACCCGGCAGTCCATCCCGACTCAAGAGGGCTACCCGCACACGATGGCCACCCTCTGTGCCGCGTCCTTGAAGCTCTTCCAGACCTTGTGCCAGGGCCAAGTCGCTTTACAAGCTGCCGTTCGCGAGCTTGTGGTTCTTTTGAAGGATAAAGGGCCCTCGGACACTTTGGGTACCAAGGACGTTCTGGATGGTGAGCAGGAGGTGCAGGAGGATGCAGGGGTGGGATGTCTCTAGCATACAAGTAGATTTGTACTGTATTCTCAATTAATGCTGATGGAAACACCGCTATGGAAGGTCCGATCCCGTATGCCGACGGTGGCCCATAGCCCAGAGGTCCGATCCACTTGGCATACGAGACCGACGAAAATTTGGTGTCCCCAATCACAATGCATACAGAAGAGGTGGGAAAACAGATGTACGGAAATGGCCAAAATCAGCCATTTCGGATCGGACCTCTTAGAGCATAAGCTGCTTTCCTGATCCAGAGATCAAGCACCTCTTGCCTGACAATACCTTTGGACCCTAGGGCAGGACCCGTGATTACCCCAATATAGGTTAGATCCAGCAAATGTCCGAACTTTAAGGTGCTTAATTTTTTCCCACGGTATTCTGAGTATGCCAAAATGCTTATTCGGGCAAGGTGAGCAGAATTTTTTTTGGGAACCCCCAAAATTTTGAGCATTTTGTCCGAACTTTGGACACGACCTACAAAGGGATAATCACCGGTCCTCCTAGGGCCTGCGCCGGACAAAAATTTGACATTTTGGCTCGAAAACCTAGGTTCTGACCGGACAAAAACTGGGGTTTGAGGCCGGACAACTTAAGGTCCTGTCCGGACAAAAACTTGGGGTCTTGTCGACGTTTGGGTCAATATCCGGGCAAAAATTTTCACCAAATTCAGCTGGAAACGATTTCTTCACCTCAAATTCAAGTTCAACTCGTGTGTATTCCACATAGAAGAGTAGAAAGGATATACGAGGAAATTTAGGCATTTTTTGGGTCGTGAGAGCAGAAAATTACCCTTTTTGGAAGCCTGGCCTAGGTCCTGTCCAGACAAAAACGACGTGATCTTGAGGAAATCTGTCTGGACAAAAATCCAAGATTTCCGAGATTTGGGGGGCTAGCCTACAAAGGTAATGTCAGGGGTCCTGCCCTAGAAGATGGCTGCTGTGGTTTTTTTGATGGATTGTGCCCCAAATTTCAGACTCCGCTGACCCCGTAAAGATCTGGAGCTGAGATTCTTTGGTTGCCATCCTTGTTAGTCTGTAGGTTACTGCGAGGCCCACGCACTCTTATTACATAAGCATCTGTTTTAGGAGCTGTTTCCGAAAAGCTTGTGATTTTTTTTGGACGACTGTTTTTGGACCGGCCGGTCCAGACTGCTGCCAAGAGCAAGGAATCATCAATTTTTCCCACCGTTTCTGTCAAGAGGTAGGTGGTAGCAAAGTTTCCGACACAGACCTCCAAAATATTTGGACCCCGGATACCGTGGGGGGTAGGGGGTGACACTTACATCAGTCACTCGGCAATCATCACCTTCCCCAAATAGTGTGATCTTTTGATGAGCGACTCGACGACAAGAAAATTCTGTACACGGGATTGATCAACCCCCAAAAGGCAAGTCATAATCTTGACCGTAAATTCGCGCCTGAACAACATCAAGGATGCAAATTAAAAATCTGAACATACAGAAAGACAGGGAAGTAAGCAATTATGGGGTGTCTTCACCAAGAAGAAGTGATTTGGAGAACAATTCATATAGGTATTCAAAAGTCCGACAAAAACAGCTCAAAATGCCAAGAAAAGACCCGGAGACCAGTTTGGGGGGGTCTAAAGAGAGGTCAGTGTAGGGCTGCCCACTGTCCTGTAAATGGGGACTGCTGTCAATTTTCCAGGCCGAGACAGGAATGGCCTGCTGCTGTCTCAGTTGTCTTTGGCCCCTGAGAGACCTCAAGACAGGACAGGACAGGACAGCAAAAGATGAGTGTAACCTGCCAAATGGTGGGGATAGCTTCCAGGTGTGCAAAAATTGCTTTCAGAGTTTAAATTCTGGTTCTGACATGCCCCAAATCTCACCAAGTATTCTCTCAGATATACTGAATGAAACTGCATTGGCTGATTAACAAAATGAACACAATTTTGGAGGTGGCGCAGGAGGGGGCATATCCTGTACAAGGTCTGATCCTTATGCAGACAGATTTGGCCTCAAAATAGGCCTAATGTCTCATCCATATGCATACAGAGGTGGCAGAGAAAAATACCCATGTCTCATCTAAAGTGGCAACAGAAATGGCTTGTTGCATCTGATGTCTGATCCATTTGGCGGACGGATTCACCAGAATGGGCTATTTTGTCCTGATTTTACGCATCAAAATGAGGCTCAAGGAACTTTCCAGGAACCTGAAGAAAATACCCATGAATTCCCTCTATGCACCCCCAAAAATACCCCACAGATTATTGGAAAACAGTGTCAAGAAATTGACCCCATGGACTATCAGAAAACAGTATCAAGAAATTGACCCCACAGATTATTGGAAAACAGTATCAAGAAATTGACTCCACAGATTATCAGAAATCAGTGTCAAGAAATTGATGCCACAGACCATCGGAAAACAGTGTCAAGAAATTGACCCCATGGAATATCGGAATTCGCTTCAGCCTATGGAAAAATGCAGTGGCCACTGCTCCTTCGAAACATTGTTAATCGCTATGGAATATCGCCTATGAAATACTTGCAGAGTTGCTCACAGGAATGCACCCCAATGCAACAACACATGAAATAAGTCTATCAGACGTTAAGCGACAGACAACAACTATGTCCGCAGGCCATCGATGGTTGGAATTGATCACCCCGACACTCACAGCTCATGGAATAATGAAATTATCGAAAATTACACGACTCTGCTGGTTGGAAACCCCAACACTCGTGTTCTGCAAATCCTCAGGCCTTCCAACTGATATTATTTCATTCCAATGCATCAGTAATGCGATAAGGCAGTCAGAAAGGCAGAAATCACATGGACATTTACCAACCAAGACAGGTAAAGAATGCCTGGACGAAAATGCACAAAAAAGAAGGGCCTGAAGCCATTTTGATCCTATACACACACGAGACAGAATATTTCTCATTCCATGCAGCGAACACGATACACCAACCGGCCCTTCCCAAAATGAAACAATAAAATAACAAGAGATCAGGGCATTAATCAAAAAGTGGGGAGGAAACCAGAACATTCAGGAAATGTGGGGCAGGATAAAGCCACTAATTCAGCGAAATTGGGGCATATGGACCTGTGGAAAGCCAAAATATAAGGGCGGACCCAGCAGATTAATAGCGGAATATGTACCAGTGACGCCCATGGCCAACGGAATCATCATGAAGTTGTGTGGGGCCAGCTCGGATGTGTAGTTGTCCAAGTGAATACAGGTGTGATGCTTCGCATATCGGCGATGCATCCATTCCATGTGCTGCACTGGGACACCGCACATCCGCATGTTGTGGATCAAGCGATCAATGTCGACACTGGGGAATGCACCTTTCATGTCCATACAAAGTACAGATGCGACATTGCCATCTCACTAGGCATCCTTGATGATCTTTGTGAGCATGTGGATGGTGTTCATCATGGAGCATCTGGGCTGGGCACCATTGGGGATGATCCCTGCACATTCTGACTTAATTGTGAGCTGCACCATCTTGGTTGAGTGCCAGAGGTCCACATCCCCTACAGTGAGGCAAACAGGGCAGTGCGCTGTGGGGTCTGCATAGTTGGTCTTCCCTGGCTTGTATAGGATTATGCTGTCAATCTCAGCCCACCCATCTGGATAATACTCCAACTCTTCCAGGGATCAGTAGATCGGCCTGAGGAATGGGATGAGCAAGCCAGCATTTTCGATGTAAACACAGTTTGGGGTGGTGCCAGCCTTTGTGGCTTTGTATATCTTCATTTGTTTGATGATGCAGTGAATGGGGGTGTTGGAGATTGGTTCCCATTCCCATGCAGGCTCTGGGTACACGGCATCCTGCAGGACAGAGGACATGAGCATCTTCAACGGGAAGAATTCTGTGTAGAACATATTGCTTTTATCTTTGTTGGAGACGCCCTGCTTAAGGAGCTCTCCCTCTGGGGTGTGGGTCTGCAAGGTGGGGACGTGAGTGCACACTCTGTCAGACAGCGGCCCTGACACCATGCAGCCTGCTGCCCATACATCTTCCAAATAGAGGCTCTCCAGCCACTCAATCCAGTGCATTGCATGGATGGTCCACACCTCCTCCATATACTTGTTGCGGCATTTTCGCAACTCCTCATGGACGGGGTGATCAGGGACGTGGCGGTGATTGTACAACTCCCTCGTGAGCTTCTACTTCTTAGCCTTAAGTGCACACAGCTCCATTGTGAACTATCTCTTCGATTATGGCGATGGATTGGACATGGGGACTTTGTCCTGGATACATTATTGGATGGTTTTGTTGATGGCCTCGTTGACATTGTCTGTTGACTTGTACCAGTTGGGGCATGGTAGGTATACCAATGCCATGAACAGGTGCTCACGGAATTCACCCCATCTTGTGTTCCAAAACATGGGTTTCGGTGTGAAGTCGAACGGGATGGGGTGATGTCAAGGACATACTGTACTATTTCGACCAAGTATTCATCAATTTTCACCCGAGAAGGCCAATAAATTTTGTTTCGATTAAAGGTGATTTTTACACAAATCAAAAAAAAAAAAAATTGTGACCTGTGACTGAATACTTGGTCGAAATAGTACAGTACTCAATGGGGAATTGGTTAGTCTTGTCTGGGCATTTGGTAGGGTTGGTGCCGCAGCTGACGAAGGACGCAAAGAGGGATGGGGAGCAAAACACATTGTCTACACATGTGTAGTTCCCCATCGACAATGCCTTCAGTGTCGGGACATCCTTTGGGAGTACCATCCACATCTGGTGGTGCGAAAGGAGGTCAAGGAGGGGCTGGGTGAGATCAAGGTTCAGCTTGGTGAATTCCCCAGGTAGGTGGACATGGATGTAGATGTAAATGTGGTGGTAGGGAAGAGGGAGCAGGTGATGTCAAGGTCAAGGTCATTGTCCTCTGTGGATGGTGGGAGTGGGGATGGGCTGGGGCCAGGCCCCATTATTGGTACCGCTTCCACTGTTTTGTCCTCCTCCATCACAGACCACACCCTCCACAGCGCTGCTGTCTCCCTCGCTCATATCCCAGCTTTGACTGCTATGCATGCCGTGTTGAGCATGTTCGCTTCTTAATCCTCCTGGTCTGTGCTCTCCCTGTCCTCGGGTGTTGCCAACCGCATCACCTGCTCCCCTCCATCTTCAACTACCTTGCCCTCTTCCTCCCCATTCGCCAATGCCGCCTGAGGGTTGCTTGCTGAGGGAGAGGCACCACTCTCTCCCAGATTCACATGTCTCATTGGTGCCTGCCCCCATGTGGGCTCAGTTGTCTCCTCTAGCTCCGCCTCCGATGCCACCCACAAGTTGCGCACAGAGGGGGAGAGTTGACACTCCCTAGGTTTGCATGTCCCATCGGCATCTGCCCCCGCATGGGCTGCTCCACTGCTGCTGCCACCTCCCATCTGCTGCCACCCCCATCCTCCACTCCCCCCAGCCATTGTGCTCAGCCTGCACTCATTTGTGGGTCGGGCGCACCCAGGAACATGTCATGCAGGGTGGTCTGGAAGAGTGGCCCCTTGTCTGCAGTCCACCCCGATGTGTTCGGGTCATGGCCCATGGCAAAGGGTGTGCACTTGTATGCCCTCGCCCAGTCTGACATGTCCCACACCATCCACTTCCTCACCGCCACCGCTCTCTGTGTTCCTACCCCACTCTTTGCTCTCATCCCCCCTTTCTGCCCCACCGACTGCACCCACCCACCTTGCCATGCGCTACCATCTTGCCATGTTGCATCCTGGTTATTGACACTGTCGGTTGGGTTGTTGATCATCTCCCATGACAGCAGGTCATCAGTGGGGAAATATTTGAATCTGCATTCAGGGTTGCACTCCGGCATGAACTGGAGCTTGTCAGTAAAAACCAGGCAGCCACAATCAGCTGCACCATGTTCAATATGTGGCTGCATGGTGCACCAAAAATTTGTGCATGCTCACACATTGTCCCTTACCCTGCACATCTCCATCCTGTCTGGGTCTCCACAGTGCATGCAGGTATCGTGCACACCTGTACAGCTGGCTACAAGGTGGTTAGTGGTTAGTGCCTATCATCTGTCATTTCAGACAGTGGATGGGCTAGCCAGCAGATTCCACATGTACACGTGCTTTGCATTGATGAACAGACCATGCCTGAGGGCATGGTTCACTGCCACCCTGCACGTGAACAAGCATATGGCTTGCGCAGTGCGCTAGCCCGCTCGCTGTCTCTCTGCCTGTTTGATAAACCATGCCTGGGTTATCACCCCCCTCTCAAAGCCATTCATGTCCTTGACTATTTGAATGTCCCCATCCATACTGGGGTCAGATGTCATGGGCACAAACTCGACAACGATGGATGGATTTCTTTGCTTGAACACAGACATACCTCCCATCCCTGCCAGGAATGCTGCCATCCACTTCAGTATGCACAGCCAGTCAGCCGTGGTCATGGAGGGCATGTGCAGCAGGATAGCCCCGCTGTGAATTAGTAGCTAGTTGTCCAACCCGCAGTCTTACTCTAGTGACCTTAGTAGCTGAAAGCTCAGGATCTAGTTTTAGTTTGAAACCTTCAGTCCCACAGCATCTAAGAGTGTGATCCTAGGAGCCTTGGGCTCAGACCATTCGCTCAGATATCTAAGGATTGTTGGTTCACTCCCATGGAACTAGCCCCTTGCACATTGATTTGAGTATAGCACTCCCATACAAGAACCTCTTTGAATTAAATCTGATTGACACTACTTGATGGGTGATACATACCCTACCTCCCCAAACACAACATGATAGTATTTGAGATTGAGGTGTGATTAGTTTGGTGGTTAGTTGAGTTGAGTTAGAGTTTATCTTGCTTTGCTTAGCACACTAGTGCTATTCACAGCTGCACTCAGGTGCAGTGTTTCACCAGTCCAAAAGCAATACTGTACCCATCTGTATGAGTGAAATGTAACATGTAACGGGGGCCTTCTTTTGTTTTGACTTTTGCCCAGCATCATGCATAACTGAGGGCCTGTTTCAGCCAAATTTGTGTGACACCTGCCAAAAAGTTCTCCAAAGCTGCTAAAATCATTTAAAAAAAGGGTCATCTCCTGCTGTTTCTGGTTTCAACCCTGTCATTTCAGTCACACTTCGAAAACTGTTTCACTCATACAGGTGGGTACAGTAATCCTTAGCCTTGCATCAAAAGTTTGGTGTCATCAAAAAAATCACTGTGTCAAGCTTTTTGGAAACAGCTATAATTAGAGTACGTGTGATACCTGATTTGACACGATGTGGACATTCAGAATGTGCCAAAAAAATATGTTGTACCTTAGAAACATTTTTGAATATTAGTGTCTCCCTTCTTCATAGAGTCTTGGCCCCATTATCATAAGCCTCAGTATAGACTTCTTTCCCCTTGCGCAGTAACCAACAGACTTCAATGATGAGGAACAAGTTGATAAGCTGAAGTGTCTGTCTAGAGAGAGTAAATCATTGTGCAGTTCAGTGTCATTGTGTAGCATCACCTTCTTCACCTCAGATTTATTCACCTGGGCCCGTTTCACGGTCCGGGCTCTTTCAACAGTGTCGGGCCGACCTCCAGCGATCTCCAACTGGCCTTTAAACTTTGTTCAAGCTCTGCTGGCGATTACTGGCAGCACAATCCTCGATTGCCTTTTGCGGCTTTTCTCCCCTAAATTCAATATGGCCATTTCTTGTTCCCAACCTTTCTGAGCCCTGCCAGTGAGTCAGTTTGAGTTCACAGAGACATCTTCAAGCTCGTAAATACATGGTGCATGATTTTTATGTCGACTAGATAACTCCCAGCTCAGACCTCCACTCGATCTCTGCTTTGAATGTATTTCCAATGGCCTTGAATATTTGTGCCAATTGGTTTTCTGAAATTGGTTTTCTAATGAAGCATGGGGCTGGACTAGCTGGACTAAGATCTCGGATGGAGATAGGACTCGCTGTATCTCATTCTTTACGGATGGACAAAACAACGTTGAATTTAAAACCTAGTTCGAAATATGATCTCAATGCTGGTGCTCAGAATGACAAAGTCTGCCCTGCTATACCAACTAATAGTTGTATTAATAAACGAGTGGCGATCTATTCTTTAAAAACACCCACCAACGGCAGCCTAAATGTTTGCAGTGGCAATCTGGGTGTAGGGGTAGGGCGGCATAGTGAAGTTACCAATGGGCACTATCGGTAAATGAGTAATCAACTGCAATACTCAGTCATAAAATACGGACCGGTGTTGGTTGCACCTCCATAGTCGTTGCCAGTAGCCACAGCAAATCCAGCATCAGTGTGTAGATGGCCTTAGTCGTGTTGGCCCAAACACTATTTTGGACAAGCAGTTGAGCGCCTGCGAGCATAATGAATGGACAGATAATTGTAAAGGTCAGGGAGAAATATATGCATACCGTCGCAGGTGTTGATGCCATCGTTGTTGCTGTCGAACACCGAGTTGAAGATGTGCCCGTGTCCGAATCTGAACGAGGGTGTGCGAGAGTTGAGGTTGAACCTGTGTATTGCCGTATAAGTGTCCCATGATGCACCCCATGATGCTTTATTTTACCAAACCCTTGGTCAATGGTCTACCAATATAAATATGAGCCAATGTTACGAAGACCATTCTCACAGAAAATGCTCACCTCTGTCGGAAAAGAAAGGTCGAACCATGATCAATCCATACCGATAACATCACCTGTTGGCAGTTGAGAAGATGTTATGTAATGTGTTGGACAGTCTACCTGCGGATGCAAGAACCTTGGAACATCGTTGATGGTGGCCCTCTTTACAACACTGGCAGAGCTCTAACAAGGAGCACGACAATGAGAGAAAATAAGCCATGAAAAGGTTATATGCTTACCGAAATGACGTGGAATGCAGCAAAGGCAATAGCGAAGAAAGCAGATTTCATTGTGCTCAGATGAAGAGGGGCAACTCACTCAAAGCAAAGGCTTTGAACAAGGTTTTATAATGGGAGGGAGCCACCTCAGGCAAGAGTCGGAATAATCTTCTGTGCGTCCAGCCTCAGACTGATGGAGGTTTGGTGATGCCGGCCCGCTGGGATGAGTGGACCATCAGTTTCTTTGAAATGTGTCCTGGAATATCTCCAAAGATCAGGATCTTGTTCATTTATATGAAAAGTGTGGCTTGAGAAATTTTCTCATTGAGAATACGCTGTTCTACAAATATATGAAATAAAGATGTCAACATATGTCTGCCATAGGCCTACTCCCACATGCCTCTTCCAGTCTACCACCGAATCAAGGAGAATTTCCGATCTTCTTTTTTCTTCGGCTGCTCTGATATTTAGAGAATTGGACAGGAAAAGAACAAAAGCATGGGACACTCCCTTCTTTCTCCAAAGTAGATGGAGGATAAATGAGGTCGCATGCCACTCTGGCTTCGTGTTCGGAGCACACATGTATGGAGCACAAAGATGCTTCAATGAATCGGTGGACCGCCAAGATGAACAGGCGGCTCGGTGTCATGACTCTTGGCATTTAGTTCAACAGAGAAACATCTGAATCAAGTAGCGCAGAAATAAGGAAGCTCAAAACAGACTAGAGAAGTCGACATTGAAAGATCATTTTTTTTGTATTGAGCATCCCAGTAGCTGTTTAGCGCTCTCAAAATAGTGAGAAAGTGCTTGGCATGATGGTCCATCCAACTGCCTTGGTGGAAGCCTGTGGAGTGATTGAGCACGAGGACAGAGATACAATGTGTCCACGAGAGTGCAGATCCAAAGATGCGAAGATCCTAGGCCTCAAGTCATAGGATGTGGAATGTAGGGCTTTGTTTATAGAGCTGGTTTATAAACATGTTTATAAACAGCTGTTAATAAACCCAATTTTTATCCTTGGGGTGGGACCCCCGGTTTTCAACCCTATGTGGCTGTGTATCAGTCATCGGCTTTGCCCTTGTTTCTTGTTAATTTCCAGACAGAAAACACAACAGTGTCTACCAATACCATCCAGGATAGTCTCGAGATAGTCTGAATCCCATTTGGCCAAAATTTCGGTTCCAAAATGGCAGCAGTTGACTGCTAAATTTGGCTGGAATTCATGAAATAGCCAAATTATGTACAGATAGGTCCCAATGTGAAATCCTGGGGGAAAAAATGTCGAGGTAGAATACAGTCTACTCGGACATTGGAGAGAAAAAAAATTGCCTCAACAGGCCTCCTGGGTCTCATTTTGGGGGCATGTTCAAGGCATGTTCAAGGCATGTTTATAAACATGTTTATAAACACCCTGTTTACAAACAGAAATCTAAAAACTGTTTTTAAATGGCTGGGGAATTATAAACAAAGCCCTAGTGGAATGTAGAAACAGAAGCCCTAGACATGAACTTATGAAAGCCATCAAGTTGCTGGTGTGGTCCATGCATGAGGAGGCATCATTGGTCTGGGCGGCCAGGGTGACTTTGTGTTCAAGACCGTCATTTAGAATTACACGGCCTGGTCATGAGTACAGACCAGCTCAGTGGATCAGCAAGGGATTCCAGACGCCCTAGGCAACTTGAATATTGTACCAGCTGGGAAGGTTGTAGAGCATGGTGATCAAGACACAAGTACTCAACGAAGATCACGATTCCACGTGGCCGTTCGGTGTTGAGCGCCAGGACCGGTGATTATGCCTATGTAGGCCGGATCCCGGAGTCCGGACAAAATTTCAGGAAAATTTCGAGCAAAAAAAAAAACCAAAAGTGACCGCCTTTCTGAAATAACCGTTTTCGCAGTCTCAGAAAGCGTGGGAAAATGGAAATAGTCCGGTCAAATGTTGGAACATGGCCGATTTTCGGGATCCGGCCTCCAAAGGGATAATCATCGGTCCTTGAGCGCCATACTGTACTTGAAGAACCCGAACAGAGAATTAACCTGAAACTATTCTCTCGGAATTACTCCCGTTCACCACTCCACTCCGGCTTCTTTGAACGTCTACATGATTTATTTGCTACTTCATTGCGACATTTCACAGAAAGAAAGAACAAAAAAACTGTACAAGTACAACATAGAAGCAGGATTGTTTAGGCGTCTTCAATAATGTGGCGGATCATCATCCTCTGGAAAATAGACAGTATCAACTGGTCCAGGTCCGAATCCAAGTTTTCCAGGAGGTGGCCTTGGCTTTACGAGAGGTGACAATGGAACTGAACTGCTCGTCCGAATCCAGCATGCCGAGGAACAGGAAAGCGGGGCCGAGATCTTCCATATTGTAACTCGAAAGAACGGCCGCGATAATCGAGGGGAGCTTCTGTGGATTATAGGCATTTTGGTGGGGGCTCAGACATTGGTGTGGGGTCTGTGTGGACGATTTCTCCTGGCGTCCCGCTGCTCGTCCGCTCAAGAAGCGCCTAACGTGGACAGCTACAGGCCATGCCTGTTCATATCTTCGGAACGTAGGGTGATCCCCGCACACCTTCGGTGACGGATCAGCACTAGGTTCATGGATATTTCAAGAGCGGTTACCGATTTCACCAACGCGTCCATCCTCTCTTCGTCTTGGCTTTCGAATGGGAGATCGACATCGAGGTACTGAGGAATTCTATCTTCGATGATTTTCTAACGAAGAAAAGTCAACATATGACGAGGTGAGCGGTATCCGAGCACGCAGATCTTACCAGCAAATACGCATATTCGTCGTCGTCCGAAACCCTCATATGTTTCTTGATATGACAAGGTCGGCATCCATGCTTCGACAAGACATTCAACAGTCCTTCACCAGGACGCGGAATGTCCAGAACTTGGAACTTTTCTGCACGGCGCACTGCTTTTCTCCCGTCAAAATGATCGTCCAGCATCTCGGAAAAGATAGCGCATTCGACGGGAGTGAACTTTCTCGCGACGGTGACACTGCGTAGGAATTCCTGGCGCTGCTTCGCTCCGAGGCGCAGGAAAGCGCGGAAATAGACGTCCGTATCTATCCCAATGATCTCGAGGACGCGACGGAGCCCTTCCTTCTCCTTGAAAAAGGCTCTTAACTCGACTGTCTCCGCGTGCGTTATCGGCGGCGCGAAACCGCAGAATAAACAGGTCCGGCGCTCCGAGGTCTCTGAATCCCGAGAAGTAGAGGTCGGGGTTCTGGCGACAAACGAGGACGTCCGCATTACTGATGGTGTGGGCGAGAGAGGACCCCGTTTCCGTTCGTTAATTGACTTTGAATGTCAGGTCAATACGGTGAACGTTGTTGAGTGACAGGTAATTTACCTCAGTGGCATGTGTAGAAGAACTCGAGTTATCACGCGCCGGCGGGTTGTCTGACGGCTTCTGGGTTGGAGGTTGTTCGGGTGCCTCCTGCGACTGGCGTTGAATTGAAGGCTGCTAATTTACGAGAGCCATCGAACCTGTATGGCGTTCTCCTTCTCAGCGTCTGCGCGATTCTTACGTTTCTTTGGAGCAGCCTTGGGTGTGGACTTGTCTTTGCCTGCGGTTTTGCTTTTCTTATATCGCCAATGGGTGTATTTTGTGAAGTACACCTCCACAGGCCAGCGGTTTCGAAGTCATCCAGTGCCGGAAATTTCTTCACGCACTGGACGCGAAGACTTGAGCGAGCGACATCTGAGAGTGCGGAATGACTTACGTCATTTATCAGGGTTTTCCATTTGACAGGATCTTGTGCCTCGGGCCCTGAAAACGTGTCGAGGCCCTTGACCTTCGCTGTAGACGTTACATAGGACTAAGAGAGCCAGAGCACATAA
Source organism: Mycena sp. CBHHK59/15 (assembly GCA_029204085.1). Lineage (NCBI taxonomy): Eukaryota > Fungi > Basidiomycota > Agaricomycetes > Agaricales > Mycenaceae > Mycena > Mycena sp. CBHHK59/15. The sequence goes on from JARGXW010000122.1 coordinate 123,929, forward strand.
AAGCAGGTGTTACAACAACTCAGAGCAATGCACACCTTAAACTGGTCGAACTCGGCGTGCGTCCAGCCCATCACATCGAGCATGCTGGAATGGGGACCGGATTGGAGCTGATTTGGGCTCCAGGATGGTTTCGGAATGCGCATGGTTAGGAGGAACGAGTTCTGTTGCAATCTGTTGTGTTCATGTTGAACAGAAGCCATACACGTGCTGAACTTCTTCCGCTCTACTGTCGATGGAACTCAGGCGCGGCCATCACATTTAAGCTCGAGCCGGCAGCCGGAGATTGCAGGGCGATGTTATTTATGGAATGGGAGATGAATGTAAATAACAATACCACAACGAAAGGATATATATACAGATGAAGACTCAATGCATTAGATCTTGCGGCCACTCCGTCCGGGTACCACCACTGTCGGTGCCCCCACCTCGCCAATCACCGCCGTTCGGCCCCTAATCCGAATACCGCATGATGAGCCACACGAGCCCCACCACCATCGCGAGCACGATCAGCACGCCGCCACCGACGTACATCAGCAGCTCGCGCAGCGCGCCTTCCTGCGGGAGCGGCTTCGTCGCGACGCCGTTCGCGACGTTCGAGCGCAGCAGCTCGATGCGCGCCTTCTTCGCAAGCATCGCCTCGCGCGCCTGCTGCTCGAGGAACGTGCGCCCGCGCGCGTCCTGGCGGTCGATGGATTGCGACGCGTTGCCACCGGTCGTGGAGATGAGGACGAAGGAGGGATAGTAGTGCTCACACCATTGCTCGATCTGGAGGCGATTGGTGAGCTCATGGAGCGAACGAGAGAAGAAGGGGAAAGGATGGAGGAAGCAGATGAAGAAGGGCGAAGAAGGGATACGGGGCAAGGGATGGGCGAGGGGACGACGTTGACGAAAGGGGGCACAGGCTGGACGACGAAGGCAGAGACGGGTGGAGGAAGGGTGGATGATGCACTGACGGAAGGAGATGATGACGGGCAGAGAGACTGATGCATACCTTCCCGCAAGCGACACTAATCCGAATGAAATTGGGATCTTGCGGCACGGCCCGGGTATGTATCTTACGCGCAAACTCCCGGAAGATATACGACACTTCACGGGGATTAGTCGAGCGCATGATGAGCTGGAGGCCCAAATGAGCATTCGCGACTTAACAGATGATGAACAACTCACCGACGCAGCCTCCGCCTTGCGGATCTTGATATTCGTCGCAAACATCCGCGGGTTCATGAAGCATAGCTCGAGCGTCGCCAGCGCCATCGTCGCGGGGATCGCGCAGAAATTGAAGATGCTCTGGTTCTTGAGCAGGCGCAGGTAGTCCAGCGCGTCGGTCGCATGCCGCAGCGCGTCGAGGACCATCGCGCTCTGCACCCACGCCGCGCGCTCGCGGACGCCGGGCAGCGCGAGCGTCCCCTCCGGCGGCGCGCACATCTCCTCCATGCGCGTGAAGCCCCCGCCGTACTTCGGGTCCGCCCAGATCTCGCGCGGCCAAAAGTACCGCTCCTCGTCGACGTCCTCGCGGAAGTCGCGCGTGATGTTCGTCTTTTGCAGCAGCATGCCCATGGAGTTGGAGAGCTCGAGCTGGTGCGCGAGGTGCGCGGCCTCCTTGCCGGAGGCGGCGAAGAGGAGGGAGACGCCCTCACCGACGAGACCCGCGACGTAGTGGCAGTACAGATCGTACTCGGCGATGGAGTCCACGCCCGACGCGAGTTTTTCGTTCTCTGCGCGTGCAGCAAAGTCTGCCATGCCAACTCCCATTTTGGCTGTGATACTGACAATAGCCTCGCGGTACGACTCGGGGAGTAGTCCGAGCTCCTCGACGACGACAGGGTACTCGACCAGTAGCTGGCGATCTTTTTCGTCGGGTCCAGAGCCATCAAATGAGAACCCTGGGGTCACGGTGTTGATGTGGAAATTTCGCAGCAGGGGCTGCTTGACGGAGGAGGGGAGGGTCATGTCGTCCTCAATAGTGTCCAGAGCACGCAGGACAAGGTAGAATAGGCATATCTAGATCGACGTTGGCTACTTTGCGATTTGTTTTTCATGGAAAACATACCGTCCGTGCCAAATCTCCCTCCAGCTCCTTTATCACCGCTGAAAAACTCCGGCTCGTCATGTCCAGGAACTCCCAGCACCGCCGCATGCTCGCGCGGTCCCATCCGGACGTCGGGTGCTCCTGCTTCGCGGTTATATCGCGCTTTTGCTCGTGGTAGATGTGGTACTGGAGTAGCGTGCGGAACTCCAGCGGGTGGGTAACGAGCATGAGCAGCCAGGTGGAGATCCCCATGTTTTTTAGGTGCGGAGGAAAGCTAGGAATGAAAAAAGTTTCTCAGACCACGACCTCGCTTTTAAATTTCACAGAGTCGTTAGATTTTAAATTTTTGAAGTGGTACGATGGAGGCGTCACATGAGCGGGTATTGCCGTTCCAAATTGAGATAGGGGTAAGCGAATCAAAGTTGTTGGTGAGAGGATTCAGCGCTAAATAAAGCTGAGCGTGGAACAGACGGAGCGTAAAGAGGGGGAGGCGTGAATGCAAACTTACCCGGTCAAATCGTGATCATGAAGGACAACATTCGGATTCCTTTTTTTTTTTTTTTTTTTTTGGGATGTTGCCCACAACTTTGTTGTGTCGTGCGAGCAGTGCCCTCACCTCTGCAGAAGCATTGGCGTGTGACACCCATCTGAGGCACTGGCGAATAGCCGGAAGGGTTCCTCAGATCCCGAGGTCGAAATGCATTTACGCAGACACGTGACAGAACACGTCACGGTACTGCGGGACTCAAAGCCGGGATCTCAACCGGCTTAATACCCACTAAAACGCCTCACGGTTTTTTGTGGGATTTGAACCCACGATGGTAATGCATAATGATTACGTCAGCCGGGACCTTTCGGCTAGGACCGGCGGCACATCCGCTAAGCCACGCGGTCCCCACAACATTCGGATTCCAAAACTTGAAATGCAAGTTCACTTCAGGAACATGGTGAGCATCATCAAGAGCTTCCAGAAGTTGCGGAAGAAATTGCCACTGAGGCTAGGACTTGAAGTTGAAAATTTTGGTGACATGCCTGAAATTTAGGTTCATCTTGAATCTGTCGGAATCAACATTTTGAAGGGTCAAGTGAGATGCGGATGGGGAGTGTGTTTAGTGGCAATTTCACGGTGTTGAGCAGTTAACAAAGGGATATTGAAGTGTCTCAAGTGTTAGTTTCGAACAAAGAAGATTACATCTCGACTGTTCAATGGGACAATGGCAGCTTGCAGAAATTTCAAGAATACCCCAGAGATCTGTGGAAGCACCTCAATGATATTGCAGAGGTTAATTTAGAGGAAGCAGACTGCCAGTTAAATCAGTTGTGACTTCAGAATCATATCAGTGCAGACCATCACATTTGTTCCTGTTCGGAGAGCCAAACCTGTGCAGAGGCCTGAGGTGGCCCCAGTAATGCCCTCCTAAAATGGTGTTTCAATGGAGAGCTTTGGCTTCCTGCGAATTTCAAGTCTCCCCAACACCACGGAGCTCAAGAAATTAAATGTGCTGAACTGCTCATAGGCATCAAGTGCATTGATTCGAGCAAGTTATAACACATGCGAGGTCACAAAGAGGAGTTTGGAGGCCTCAGGGACAGATCAAATTTGGCCAAAGTATGTGACCCAATCACTGTTCATCTGTTCTGTTTGTCTGAAGACCTTCCTAGGCTGTCCAGCCGTCACTATGCCCACCAACGGGTATGTGCAGATGTTGTAGGATGCCGCCGGAAGGTAGAAGCCACGTTTCACCAACCTCATGGCAATTTGGGTTACAGGATGACAGACTAAGTGCCCCAATGACGGTGTTGTTGGTGACTTCAATATATTTATAGTAGCACTCAGGCCATTTACAGCCTATGTGGCTACTTTGCTAATAAGCACCCTACACTGCATATGTATGTACGGCTGCATTGCCCCAACACCTCCATCCTGCTAAGGGAGGCCGGGGATAAGTACAACAGTGCCCATAATAGGTAAGTAGAATACATAAAAGCAATGAGATCGAAGAACCTGGGGGTTGAATTGAGGCTTGGGGAGTGCAGTGGTTATCGAAGTTATGGGGAGGTAGGGTGGCATGTTCCAAATGATGTGCCAGAAGGGACGGTAGATGGTCCCTGGGGGTGGAAGACTATAAAAAGTGGGTGGCATGGGGAATAATGGTGGTGCATGGGCATAATGGAACACGCCAGGCCAGATGGCCAAAAACTTGAGTGGGGAAGTACTGGGAGTGGGTATTCCAAAGTGCCATGAACTTGAGTGATTGTTTGGTGGGGTGGCAACATCTGCCACTCAGTCCAGCTCCATATCTGACGTCAAGGACAACTGTGTTCTCGTTGTCAATGATGTGGTAATGACAACATAATTGTCGTGTCGGGGGAGGTGGAGGCATTGAGAGAACAGCCGCAATCGACCCCCTCCAAAAGCCAGACCACGTGCCATCAACTGCACGTGCGAGAGCGCGTCCAGTGGCATTTCAAAGGCATTTTGACGTGTTTTGACGCGTCTTTCGCTAATTTAGTCTAGATACATGGTATTTGAGTTACTATCGGTCCATGTACGTGGATTTTCCCTTCTCCTCTTGTCCGTCCCAATATCCCCACCTATTTTCTCAATTTTTGCGAATGCACCTTCGAAAACTGCCGCCAAGTTGGGGTGAACTCCGCGTGGATTGCCTATAGCACCCATCATCTCCTCCCAGCAGCGCTTTAAGTGAATTTTCCGGCCTTCAGTCAATATAACGAGGTGGAATTTTGTTAAGGATTTTGACGTAGAGGAGTCGGTGGCATCGGTGGCATACCTGTGGGGGCCATATTGAATAGTTGTGGGGGGGTGCTCTTGACTCGGTGAGTGATGTGGCCTGCTTCCGTGGTCTAAATACACCACAAAAACCGAATATATCGGTCGTAGCTCTTAGTGCAGGAGAAAGACGCACTCAAAAGACATGGAATCCATTTTTGGTAACGTGAGCATATTTACACGTGATCTGGCTTTTGGAGGGGGTCGATTGCTCGAGACCATTGAGAGAGCAGAGGATGATATGGGCATGCCACCCAACTTGCCTGTGGTGGTTTGTGATCAAGTGGCCCCCCCTGTCCCAATGACAGTGTTAAATGGATCTCATTGACAGCGGGATGCAATAAGTTTTCTTTCAAAACGGTGAAGCAGGTGTTGTTCCCAGCTCGAAGTATCACGAGTCAGCACTGAGCCATGGCAATTCTGGATACAAAGGGTTTCCAAGCAATGAGGTTCCGCCATCGGACTTGAGACAAACTGAGGAATGATGTAAGGACATGTTTGGTCATGTCTTGTCATTGTGACACATTCCCCAAAATGTTTCTAGTAAAGCATGAACCCTGTCCTGGCATAAGTACTTAAAAATATCATGCTGAAGCTAGCAGGTACTTGGAAACTTGGGAAACCTGTTTATATTGGGAGGAAATCCAGTGACCATTCATTCCTCGGAGCGATTGGGAGATTAGTATGCTGCTGTCGCATAGCATTATATATGGTAAAATCCAACAAAAAAAGATCCCAGCTCCACGGTGCCGAGCAGCCAAGAAAGCAAGAATGAAGCCGTGCGAAATCCTTCTAGGTCCACCCACTCCAGTAGCTTGTATATCTCCAGCAGTCAGTCCCAAAACTCCTGCTGTGCCCTTTTGTAAGCCATCCTGGCGCCATCGATGCATATAGGACACATGCGCAGGTCCGCGAGCCACGCAAAGTGCTCGTCGATCCAGGAGCCGAGCAGGAAACCATCAGGATCTGTAGCGCTGTGTTGGAATCAAAATTGGCGGTGTGAGAAATGTGAGATGGTTTCCCCCCCTCGCGTTATATAACAAGGGTATGTAAATAACAAGGTTTCTAACCTGATGTCACTGCACACAGCACAGAAAATTTTCGGGTTTTTAACATGTTATTTACATGTTAGAAACATTTATAACAGCTTAGTCATGTTAGAAACTACGCCAGGAAGTCGTCCATGTTCCAGTCATCCGGGTGACCCACTGGAGTAGCATTCAAGGGAGCTGCGGTGCTTCCAACAGTTGACGCCGCCGTCTTCGAAGGCTCCATCAGTTCCGCCAACGCCGGGCTCTCCAACTTGATATACTGCGTGATCGCAAACACAGTTTGAGAGCGAACCACTGCAGGCCTGAAATTGAGACGATCTGTTTCTGCAATATCATAAGGGTCAGGATGATTGAATAGCAATTCGTCGATGGCTTCCTGGTCGACCGCGGATGGAGAGATGTTCTCCTCATGGATCAGATCCATCAAGGATGGTGCCAATCTGCTTTGCGTACCGGTGGCGGTGAGGACCTCGTCGAGAACAACATGGGCCTGATGAGTGTAATCACCCTCGGAAATACCGTTTGTGTAGTGATCGTAGAGCTGAGCGCAGCTGATGAGATTCTCCAGAAGGATTGAGCTCCGGCGGGCCGCATTAAACCAGCCGAGACGCGATGCAGTACATTCGTCACAGATCTCAGATGGCATAATCGAAAAGATCTTGACAGAAATTCTCTGAATAAACTTTAGCACAGGGACAGTGTTTTTGAATAAAAAATGAAGGATTTACACCGATCTGTTTTGCATTTGAATCATTTGAAAGCTTGGTCCAGTAGTCAAGTGGTTTCGTCGACGAGTCCCAGTGCTGGCTATCGAATGGTGTCTGATTGTATGCGTAGCGGATGAGTTCCTCTTTTAACTGTATAGCTTCTTCCTTTCCGCCGCTATCAACACGTTGCTGTTCACCCTTCAGTACTTGCATCGCAACTTTGAAGAGTATCACAAAAAGCGGCAGATACTGGGCTGGGGTGAGCTGTTCTCCGTTTCGGCACATTGGCATGGTCAACTGCAGACCACCAAATTTTCGAAACACTGAAATCCATGAGAATTAATACAGGCGTGGACCGTTCAACGCACTTGGATGGAGAAAGTACGCAAGGAGAAAGATGTGACAAGAAGATTCGTCCATCATTTGGGCGAAACGAGTATTGTAGATTTCAATAACCTTGGCACGGTGGCATCTGGCGCTGCTTTGCGGATCGGAAAGTACCTTCTCTAGCTGCCATGCAATGCAAACCCAGACATAGAAGACATCAGCGCTGGTCGTATTCTGGCCTTCTAGGGTCAGGATCCCATTTGTGGGTGCGCGAAGTAACTGGATCATTGTCGAGAGGTTTGCCATAAATGTGCAATGTGCTGATGTTTCCCCCAAGAAGCCTTTAAGAAATTTAGTCTGTTTCCCAATCCAAAATCAATTATGTACGGGACCCGAGAGCAAAACCCGCACCGCTTTCGTATCAAAACGAAGAATTCCGGATCAGTAAAGTACATTGATCGCAGGCATGCAGGTATGAACGGCGAATGATTGAATAAATGTGGTCAAAAAACGAGTCTCCGAGCTTGATTTCATGCCCTCGCTGATGTTCATTTTTTTCCGCTCTACAGTCAGATGGTATGTGTCGTAGTTGGACTTGCCGAAATAGTTCGACAGCCGGCTCACAACAATAAGGTCCTTGGACGTGTTAGCAGTTTAATGCCCCCCACAATGGATAACTTACCTTCTTAAACAGCGCCCCAAGATCCTTCATCAGAAGGTTGAGGTTGTGACAGGGATCATAAATATTTAATATCCAAGGAAAATACGCCACAATAAGATGTTTTGCGGTGCGTACATTCGGGCCACCGTCTCCTGCAATTGCGCTATATTTCCGTGGATCGAACATCTCCAGAATCTGTTGAGGAAAATTAGTATTGAAAGCGACATGATTTCCGCACTCACCCCTTTCACAACATTACAAAGTGCTTCACCAGTAATTGACACGCCCTGGAAAACATGGCCACCAACAAAGAATGATCGTCAACTAGGAATGGTTGAATGACAGGTATAGATCTCGTCTTTGTGGCGTGTACTCCAACCGTCCAGTGAGAAGGTCATATGTGTTTTTGTGCTCAAGAACACTTTCAGCTTTTGTCCGACTGCAGCGACTTCGCTGGTGATGTGCCGAGCAAAGAATGCTGAGCGCTCCGGGACTTTGTAATTGGGTGCTAGCGCGAGAACGAATTCGATGAAGAACGGGCTGCCGAGGAGGGAAAACGGAATAGCACAGCAAATGATGAACTTGAATAACAAGAGATCGATCTGTGCCTGGCGTTCACGCGTAATTTTGGTGGGAGCGAAATATTCACGGATGCCCTGGCTGGCACCAGGTGTACTGGCAGCAGGGTTGGGGACAGCTTGCGAGGCCGGGGTTTCAACAGCCTTACGAACTGCAGGTAAAGCATTGCTGTTTCCTTCTTCCAATGCAGTCCAAAGAGAGCTTCCACATCTTTCATGGTCGACCAAGATCCACAAGTCGTGGTATTTGGCCTGTAATGTCTGCACCAGTATAAGAACACTATCCAGAATAAATTTACATGGCCCTACCTGGCACTGATGAGCATGAGTCTTTATTCACACTGGATCATGCCCCGCCATCTTTTTGTCGCAAGCAATGCACCAGGTGCAAGTATCCTCCTTCGTAGTGCCATCCCTACGTGTAGCCGAAGCTGTTCCCACAATAACACACTCGTCTGCCAAGAAGTCATGTTTACGACTGTTCTTGCCTTTGGCTGCATTCTTCAGCTTCTCGATACGCCTCGCATAGATGGATTTTGCATCATGGACAGGCCTGACCTCCCCATCAGCTGGCAAAACACCAGAATCCTCCAAGGCCTGTCGTAGCCTCTCAGCGTCGTGCCTGCTTTCCCCATTGAGCTGGGATAGAGTGTTCCCAGGGGTGCTTCTCGCATCCAAGGACAGGAGCGGCTAAATCTCCAAATTTAGTCCACGTCAAGGTGCCAAGCACTGGCAAGAACACACCTCCGGCCATTCACCGGCTGTGCCATCCTTCACTATGAGCTCCCAGGTAGTGATGAGAGCAGCACCGTGAGCATGCCATGTCTGCCATTTGACGGAGGATTGATCGGGGAGGACAGTATTTACTCCATCATCAAATTCAGTGAGGCCGAAGGCTTCCTCAGTGATAAATCTCTGATGTAGCTTCAGAAGAGCCTCTTGCTGTCCCTTGTCCATGGAGTGGAGAATTTGGCGTGCCGACACTGAGAATGAGCGCAAAAAATTGGTGAAGATTGGATCAGGCTTATGTCACATCAGCATCACGGCGCTACCGGTGCAAGGCGAAAACGGGTGAAATCCAAGCTGGCTGGGGGCACTATAGGAACTATTGAGTTGCCAGAGCGAAATAGCTGAGGCAGGTCAGACGGCTGGCAATTTTTGGACTTTCTCACAGGTTAATTACATATGTCCCGGAGCCTTGGATGTGAGAAATGTAATTAACATGTTAATAACAGTGTGAGAAAGTTCCTGTTATTTAACACAGACTTTCCAAGACAGCGCTAAGGATCTGGGTCATCGAAGCTGTGGAGGGCTTTGAGTCACATGGTGTTGCAGCGTGTCCAGTCGTCGCAGGCTGATGATGTGTCCGTTGCAGCAGAGAGGATGTAGTATCGCATCTGGTGTGTGGCTTGGTTCTGCGTGGAATGCCCTACGAGACACATTTTCTGTCCCTTTTCCCCCAGACGATCCCACATCTCACTTTCTGTCACTATGTCTGCCATGTCATGCGCGCACACCACATAGTAGGCCGTCGGAAGAAGCCACAGGGCGCCGACTTCTGTGGCAACTTCGACAATTGTCAAATGGTTGGTGAGAGGGGAGGTGAATCCGAATTTTATATTTGTCAGAGGCACCGTGTCATTGATGTATGCTGCCAGGGTCGTGGGATAGTATCGTTCCAAGTGCTGAAGCGCACGGCACCACAGAAAATGGACATCATACTTGTGTGCTAGACGAAGAATTCCGACGATGTCAGCGAGAGTAACTAGAGCAGGTGGTGGCATGAAAAAACTAAGCATGTCATTATCGTTGGAATTTATGTCATCTGAAATACACTTACTTGGAGTCAAAAATTGCCTTCAAAAACACCTCCAACTCTCCCAGATCATCATGCAGCCTGACAACTGGGGTGCCCTCCATGGTTTTGACTTCGGTGCCGGATTCAGACTGGGGAAATGAGAACATGTCTGCAAATACCGACGATTTCTCCTTCAGGATGGCTGCAAAGACATGGAAGATGTGGTTTCCTGCATGAAGAATCATGACATCCATGGGAAACCACAGTTCTTCTGCCTGTTGAAGAGATTTGTTCTCAATTTGAGGGTCCATCGTGGACAGGGGATGCATGCTCTGAAGAAAGGTGGTGGTAGTGGTGGGTGGGTGGCAGAAGAGAAGACACTGCGACCTTAAGTACTTCGAGTCTGCTTTGTTGTGACCATGACATGCATTCCTTTGTTGAGCTCTCCCTCGTCAAGCCACACCAGGTCCCTCCGAAATTGTCTGTGTGCGCGATCAGAACCGAGGTCGGCATCTGTCACCTATATGGAGCGGATCTATCGAATGCCAGTGGTGGAGGGATAGAAACTCGGATTATTCCATGAAAGCAGGTGTCTCAATTAGAGCGCAGAGAGTCATTGGCCCTTCAGCAGATAAAATTCGAAGATACTAACAGGTGGGATCGACGAGGTTGCTCTAGTTACTGGCACCTTCTTCAAAGAAGACAAAACTAGTGTCCATGAGCCAAGAATCAACGACAACGTATGACTGTTTGTTGGGGACCAGCGCATGGTCAAAGCACTGAGGGTCAAAGCTTGATCTACTGCAATGCACCATTGCGGGCTGTTATCCTGGAAGCTCGAGATTTCTGCGAGTTGTGCATCTCTCCATCCTGATTCTCTATTTATTGAACAGACAGGTTCTGGTGTCACAGGTCTACTGCTTACCTTGGATTTTGGATGGTCCCAGGCTTATCTGGATGTTTAATTTAGGACGCAATGGCGGACATCTCATGCCTGCTGTATTTATCGACTTTTGTCGGTATCAGTCTGGGTATGGCACAGATCAAGCTCTGTGATCGTTTGCGCTTGAAAATCACACCACTTCTGAGATGGTAAAATTAATACAGGAGAAAGGATGGACAGAATCCGTCGACCTTGTTGAAGGCGGCCATACAACTGTATTTTTCACTGATTCCGAGTTGGAGGCTGTCAAAGCAGATTTTGAAGTCGCAATGGATGCAGGTATCGACTTGAAAGATGTACAATGGACACAGGTGTCGATTTGAAAGCCACACAATGGATGAGCAAAGACAACATGAAACTTGTGAGTGTTTCCTCAATTTCTTCGACACCGCTTAGAGCACTCTCAGAAATATGGTATATCATATTCTGCTGTTCAGTTTGGGGGCCACAACCTATGGCCTCTGAAGTTTGTCACACATTTGTATCGTCTGGCGAAAGAAACAACCGGTTCTTTCGACCTCAGCATTCACACCCACACTCCAGTCATGTCCATCTATTCCTCCTCTTCCCCATGTCGCTGGGCCGTCCAAACGCACTGTGGAGTCCTCAACTGCTCCTACGTCATCCATGCCACTAATGTGTATGCAAGCCATCTTCTTCCTGACATGGCTGTCCCAGCCGGGATAATACCCACTTGTGCCAAGTCATGGCTACTCGCGCCACAGCATCTGCTGAAGATATCGGTAAATGCTCCTGGGACAGGAACAAAGGTTTCGAATACTGGTTTCCTCGACCGGTCATTGGAGTCGAAAAGCCTCTCATCATAGTGGGAGGTGGTCGCGAAGTCTCATGGCCTGGCTTTGAATATTACCAGACTGACGACTCTATTGTGAATCACCAAGTTGGGGACACCCTCAGAAAATTTCTTCCTTCTGCATTCCCCGGTGTGTTTGAGAAGGATCAACAACCAGAGGAAGAGTGGGTAGGTTCTTTTGCCCAATTTTCGATCTTGTTGACGAACCACTTTAGACGGGCATTATGGGGTATATAAAGCTCCAAGATCCATTCGTCAGTGTTTCCACTAAAAAATCCTTATCATGTAAACCGCTGCAACTTCTGTAGGTTAGCCCCGTCACTAGAAACTCGGATGCAAGGGTTGGAACCTTTGCAGGACAATACATCTCAGCTGGGTATTCAGGCCACGGGATGCCTCGAGCATTTGCTTGCGCCGAGATTATTGCTTCCATGATCGTGGCCAACATGTCCAGAGCGAAGTGGCAGCCCCCCAAGTGGTTTCCGGACCGGTTCCTCATGTCGGCTCGAGATGCAAAGACGGGCCTGTAATCATTCGCTTTGAAGTTGACTACTTATTTCTGTTAACACTTCTCCTAGTTATTGGTGAGCTCCGCGCCTTTCTGTCTCAGTCCAAGCTTTTAACCGGTTAGGGCTGAAAACATCAGCGCAACGAACTCGGGATTCTAAGTCGTGAACGTAGGTATGAGAAGCGACAACCGTCATACGGATCGCTTTACATTTCAGCCGGCTCCATGGCCTCACAGTTGGAATTATAACTTGCGATAAAGCTCCGGGCACCACAAAGGATCGATGGGGGACACATGCAGGCCTGACAGAGAAAGTTAAGAAGTCTACAGAGGAAGATCTGGCACCCGGTCATAACATCACCATGTACTTAATTGAGCACAACATCACATCACGGGTATGGATTCTCAACCTTCCCCCAAGTTGCTGGTACTGACAAGATTCAAGACACAGCATTCATTCGCACCTTGGACAAGTTGAACATGATGATCCTCAATATTCCCTAGGGTAACTGGCTGTCGCATCCTGACAGTTGTTCAACGTTCAACAGTTACCGCATTTCGGAATCTTATGATATCAATGATGCATGACATGATGTGCTAATGTTCGTAAATTCCCTCAGCGACCCATGTGGTTGGGGATAATTCTATTTGGCAACCCACATGCCAAGAGTACTATTATTATAACCGATTTCTATTTGGCAACCCCCACGTGATCTTATATTTCGGACCGGCTGCTGCCATCAGATGATCTCCGGATGAATCGTGATCTGGGTTCAGAATCACACGTCACAAAGGCAGTTGTCGAATTGTCAACAAGTCACATTCACATGTTGTTGTGCCTTGTATGTCTGCAAGCCTGATCAAGTTCAGCCTAGAGCTTTGTTGGGCTGTTAAATGAACGAAAACTAAAATGAGGGATCCATTCACAGGTCAAAAAAGAAACTTTTGGCTTACTAGGATAGTGTTCCATGTGTGGTAGGCTCACGCTTTACAACAACCTTTGTTGTGCCTTGTGTGTCTGCAAGCCTGATCAAGTTCAGTCTAGAGCTTTATTGGGCTGTTAAATGAACCAAATATAAAATGAGTGATTCATTAAAACCTTAAAAACAATGCCTTTGGCCTACTAGGATAGTTTGCCATGTCAGGTTAATCCATGCTATCAGTGTGCTGAGTCTGAGCAAGTGATACAATATGATCACATGATGTGACTGTAACACAAGCCCAGTGAATCTTAATCTTATCGAAGATCGGGAATCTTATCGAAGTTTACATAATCATACAGTTGCCACATATATTAGCAGCACCCCCATGCTTTTGGTACAGGGGGGTGGCAAATAGAATTATCCAGTGGTTGGGGGGTCAATGATAACCTACTCTGACATTACATGCCCTGATAGAGTCTGCACGGCACAAGAAGTTTAAAAAGTTCGGTACCAACCAGTCGCGTGCTTCCTTGAACTATTATTGGATTCCCCGTTGACCGAAATAGCAATCAATAGCAAGCTGTCTCCGCGAAGGGAAGCTAAACGAAACAACCAATCATTTCGAGCTCCTGCATTAGCGTGCCTGTACTGTGTATGACTACTCTTTCACCCTTGTTCACATCTGACCAGAAACGCCGCCGATTTGCTTGCCTGATGACATCTGTTGCCCGACCCCTCAGACGTCTAAAACTGCACGCTTCGCAGCGTTCGGGGATAAGGATTTGGATCGATACCGAGAAGATACTCTTGATGAGCCTCAGGAGGTGCTGTGTCATGCGTCTTGCATCAATTGTATCTGACTACGAACTTGTCAGAGATAGAAGCTACAGTACACCAGCATGCTCGATTGACTCCAGAATCGCCTCCATCATTGTATTGAATCTATTGGTGTCGCCTGGTCCGGAGCGTAATTGGAGAGCACATGGAAACACCCATTGCAGGAGTTAAGGCTCCAACCATTTAGTTTTCGTTTGAAGAAACGGGCAAACTAAACGGAAACGGTTAGTAAACGTTTTAAAACCGTTTAAAACTGTTTATAAATGGTAATTTAGGCTGGCAATTTTGCGGAGACATTCCAGGCCTGTAGACTTGAAATTGTTATCCACAACAGACTTCAACAGACAGAGAGGCCCTCAGAGAGATCCCTATGCTCCACTCGGAGAAGAACAGGAGCACAATAGGGGCAGTGGGACGAGGGCGGGAAGTTGGCGGGGAGATGGCCACGTGCCATCACTCACGTGAATAATTACCAGATTGGGAACTATCGCTTGGATCGCAACCAAATGAACACTCCTCAGTGAGTACCTCATTTATGGGCCTTGGGTGCATTTCATGAACGATATTCAGATTGTGTCTGGGTCTGAACACTTGATATATAATTGATAGCACAGTGGGTGAGTTTGGACAACTGTTTGAACCGTTTACAAACAGTTTGCTTACCGTTTGCGAGCCCCCGCAAACTAAATGGAAATAAAAATGGTTTTTACCATTTGAAAACGTTTATAAACGGAAATGGTTGGAGCCTTAGCAGGAGTATAAAGCCGTCGAGGAAACGCGGAGAGCGTTAAGGTTCCTCTCGGTTCCCTCCAGTCAGTGTCTTTGCAGCTCTGCTGAAATGGTCTTTGCTGCTACCCTCCTCAGCTACGCGCTGTTCGTCACTGCTGCCTTTGCTGCACCCCAGACCAACCTCAATGACCGTTTGGCACATCGGCGCAGTGGCGCACACCTTTCGAGCCCCAGGCGACCGTCCAACGGCATCAATGCCCAGGCGGCCAACGTCTCCAATGTTGAGTACAGCTCCAACTGGGCTGGTGCTGCATGGGAGTCTGCTGCTGGAACTTACAAGACCGTGACTGGTACATTCAAGATGTTCATAACCAACATTTGAATAGAGCTGATGCGCAACCTTGTAGGCACCTTCGTCGTTCCCACCCCCATGGTGCCTTCGGGCAGCTTGTCCAGCGGGTCCTACGCGGCCTCTGCTTGGGTTGGTATCGATGGGGACACCTGTGGCACAGCGATCTTGCAGACTGGTGTTGACTTTACGATCTCCGACGGTGAGGTCTCATTCGATGGTGAGTATATGATTGTGGATGTCGACCGGTCAAAACCCGTTCTTATCCGAGTTCCAGCCTGGTATGAGTACTACCCCGATTTCGCCTTCGACTTCTCAGGGATTCCGATTTCTGCCGGTCAAACCATCACAGTCACAGGTAGGTTTTTTTAAGTGTCTATCCCATCCGTGTCGTCAATCTGAGTGCGACTGCTTCACAGTCAGCGCATCCAGCTCTACCTCCGGCACGTGCGTTTCCATTTTCTTTTGCAGTCAACGAATGATCTTGCCCACTGACCGTGAAATTGATCAGCGCGACTATCACCAATGTCTCCACCGGAAAGACTGTCTCGAAGGCGCTGACCTCAACCGCCAAGCTCTGTGGCAAAAACGCAGAATGGATCATCGAGGACTTCGAGGAGGGCAGCTCCCTTGTTCCCTTCGCCAACTTTGGAACCGTTACCTTCACCGGCGCCGTCGCAACAACCTCCGCAGGAGCCACTGTCGGCCCCTCAGGGGCGGTGCTCATCGACATTGAGCAGAGTAGCAAAGTCCTGACCACCGTCAGCACGACCTCGAGCAGGGTCACTGTCTCCTACGTTTGATTTTTGGGTTCATGAAATATAGTGGACTGCGATGCATCTGTCATGTATGAATGTGAACTTGACTTTTGTCCCAGATGTTAAGCGTTAAGCTATTATTTCTAGTTTCAAGGTCCTGGTCTACAACTCAGTCGTGGCTGGAATTTCACGGTTCGACCCAGTATAACTGGAACAATTGAACAATTGAACCATTGCAAAGGTTTCATTCGCGAGGTGGCAACAGCCCCGTCTTGTCATGAAGTGGCTTTTGATTGGAGATTATGAAGCACGTTTGAATTGAGCTGCATCAATGCTAGAAGCTACTTGGTTGGTGACCGTTATTTTTCAAGATAGGCCACATCCAAGCCGCAACTATACTCATCCAATGTGATGTCACAGTGTGACTTCTGACCATAAATTGCATTCCTCCAGGTTGTTCCTCCACAACTCGGATGAAATTGAAAAATCTGTCCCGTCATTCTCTTAAAAAGGTGCTTAAAAATGCTGGTTCAAAATATTGTACTTTTCTGGGATGAACTGAAGGAGTAGATAGCCTTTTATCGTGCCAATCAATGCTTTTGGTGAATTGATCGAATTTTCATCAAAGTGGTCGAAAAAGCTATCTCGTCTGGTCGGAAAGTCTAAAAAATATTCAGGCATAGTATCAAGATCATTCGTAAGAGTTTGACGCGATAGAATGTCGAATTTCGATCTCACTCCTTTCGCTGTAACCCTGAAGAGTCCAGCCTCGTGTTTTTGGTGAATACGGCTTTAATGCGCCATCTGGTGGCTCCTCCTCTGATCGCTCACCTCTGTTGGGTGCTGACTCTCTCATTCGAGTGGGCGCGCATTGGATTATACTACCCACATAGCCCTGCAGCACGGAAATGAAAGTTGGATAATAGAAAGTCGGGGCCAGAATACTTGCGATGTCTTGGTTGATCCATCCATGGGACACTGCTGCCAGCGAATCTGTTGATTAGCGAGAACACGCACTGATGTTGAGGAGAAGTCGTGGCATTTGCCTTCTTGTGGAGCTTCGAGTGTCCAATTTCTCGAATAGTGCGCCGCCGACATAGATTTACCCGCCACAAGTTGAACGAAGTTGAGGCGTGAAGTGCCCGTTGAGCGTGTTTACTTCCGTTACGGTAGCTCGGGGGCCAAATGATCACGTGCGCTTATCTCATCCCGACATCAGGGTGTCAATCTAAGTGTTGCTTTAATGTGCCATCCAGCGGCTCCTCCTCTGATCACTCACCTCTGTTGGGCGCTGATCTCATTCGAGTGGGCGCGCATTGAATTATACTACCCACATAGCCCTGCAGCACGGAAATGAAAGTTGGATAATAGAAAGTCGGGGCCAGAATACTTGCGACGTCTTGGCAGGGCACGAATGTCCACACGGTGGGAACCTCAATTATTAGGGTGCTTCATAATTAGAATTTCGACCCCCAACTTGTGCCGCACCTCGGACCCCAACTTGAGGTCACCAAATGGTACCCCAACTTCGGCTCACTCCGGCCTTTGCCGCGGCAATCCTTATGTAACTACTCTGAGCTTTCCAATGTCGGCCATCAGTCTCTCACCTGGACTCCCACCATATCCTAAACTACCTCTAAAATAATTGTAGCGCAGTTCAGGCAAATAATCATATGATTCAAGTTCACCAAAAACCGTTTACAAGGCTAGGCATGTAAGATACAACTACATTTCAGAGCACCACCATCCCAACGCCTAACTCCTGCTCCCGATAAACCAGCTTAATTGCTTGTGAGAAGCAATCTCAAGTTGTGATTTTGAAGTTGAGGCTGAGTTGTGCCCGATTTCTGGAAAAGGGGAGGCCCAGGTGTTTCATAATTGAGTCCCCAACTTGAGCCCCAACGTTGGCCAGGTTGGGCAAGTTGGGGTCAAAATTTCAATTATGAAACACCCTTTTGTTTGAACCAAAAATGAGCCTGGATATGATGCATGAACTTGAAGATCAAGATTCCACAACTTTTACACTCGTGAGCGCGACAGTTCTGTGTTCAGCCGAGCTCAAAAGTCATCGCGCCACATATCGAACACGTGACTAGGAAATGCAGAGAATTTGGGGGTCCCGGGTAGTTATCAGCCGGGATTAACGAGATGCGGTCTACACAAGTGCGACACATCCGGTTTAAGTGCGACACGTGTTCGGCATGCCTCGCCAATGTCGGCATATGCTCGGAAAATGCCGGGACTCCGCTATTGCAAGCCTCGAAGGTCAGAGCGTTTTATGTTGCCAATTCTGCAAGGACCCTTGTAAAAATACATTGATAGTATCTTAGTTGATATATAATTCCTTAGGTATTCGATCCCTGTGACTGAATCTAACGAAAAAAACTGCCTACAAATAAAGTCGTTAATTCAATCTATATCTAACCGCAACCAATAACGAATGAATTGTTTGAATGGAATCTGGAATTAGTCAAAAGTGATAAAGGAAGGGTAAGAGAACGATCGTGCCTAGCAGAGCGCAGGGAAATCCTTAGAAATCCTTCGTCGATTTCTGGCAGGGAACTTACTAGGATCCGCAATCACAGTGAAAGTAAGAATTTTCGGTGCAGCTGACAATGATTCCGAAATTAGTGGTTTCAGGATCAAAATAAGTTGGACTGAAAATGCACCCGAAATTGCTCGTTTGAGCCGCGCCTTCGGGGTGCCCTGAACTGTGTCTGAAACCCATAACTAGTTGGCTTGGGCCAAACCCGTTACAAACGAGGTAGATCAGCGAATTACATTCCTTTGGGAGTCAAGGAACAGTGATACACTGTAGCAAGGAGGTACAGTAGATAGGCAGGTATGCAGGTATTCCGAGAGATTCACGAAGCATATATATGAGCTGGTATACGTCGATCTTAACAACAAGTAACTTGATCCCAAGTACGCCACTAACTAGCAGTCATCGTCAAGACCACATGAAGAGCATCCCACATCGGTACAGTGGCAAACGGCTCCCGAAACATTCCGAGCCGGCCTTTCCCCTCGAACTCCGGGTCAAAGGGAGATATTTGCTGCTGAATCCACCCGAGGTCGAGGTACTTCGTTGACACGAAGACCTTGAGGAACCCCGAGCTCGACGGCTCACCAGGCGCAAGCTGGTGAAACTGGAAGGCGGGCTCGCCGCCCATGCCGATCGTCACCTTCCCACCGCGGCTGGGGAGGTGCACATCCGCACTGGCGGGGAAATGCCAGAGCTAGATCCGCACGTCAGCACTTTGTTCAATGTACAATATGTGGTTTCAAGTACTCACATTGATGATATATTTGTCCGGATCAAAATAAAAGAGATATGGGAATAGATTCTGTGTCGACTTATTACGGATGGTTAACCGGTACATTGCGCCCGCCTCCGAGCGGAACTTCACCTCGTGTTCTTTGATCATGTTCCCTACGCGAGGGTCAGGCTTGCGCACAGGGAGCTGCCCCACAAGGCGGTGCATCTCCAGCGTGAAGCCCTCAAGGCGAGCACTCTCATGGTGCAGCTCGAGGAAGTAGTTGAAATGCGCAATGCCCCCGAGCACCTCGGGGAGGGTCACTTTGCCACCCAGCGTGAAGCGCTTCTCTCGCACGCGCTCTGTCATGGTACTCATCAGCGGCTCGATGAAGACCTTGTCGCCCATACTCCGCAACGCGACGTTCGCCTTCTGGAGCGTCGGCTCCCGCACGAACTTGCGCGGCTGGCCAGGTATGTGTGCATGCGGGAACAGCGCGTCCATGTGTGCGAAGCCGGGTCCGAGGTACACGTGGAGGATCATCGCGTCGTTCTTCCAGTCTGTGACCCGCGCCCGTGCGTGGTCCGGGAGTGTGATGGCCCGCTTGTCCGTCGCGACGAGCACCGACTCGTTGATCTTCACCGAGTGCGCAATCAGCGTGCCGATGGTGGTGTTGTCCGGGGCCAGGACAGCGAACTTCGTGCCCAGGACGACGCCCTCAAAGCTCCCCATCGGGACCCGGAATAACTGCTGCATTCTCGGGTTTTCGTTGGGCATGAGGGCGAGCGACACCGCGCGGTGGCCGGTCGCGGGGTAGTTGTTCTTGAAGACGAGCTTGTCCTTGTTGGCGCCGCCGCAGTGTGGTGTCTGCCCGGGCCACGTCGGTAGGCGGTTGAGCAGCTCCGTGTACGTGGTGTTCTCGAGCGTCAGGCGCCGCAGCAAAGAGATGAGACTCTTTGAGAAGCGCCCACGGGCCATTTGGTCCGCGTACGTTATCTCGCGCGCAGACTCGTCCTGGCCGCACCCCGCCAGCAGGACGTGTGATACGGAGAGGGGAGACCAGAGGCGGTGGGACTGCGCCGCATTGCTGCTGCCCTTCCACAGGTGGCTGTCAAGATCCAGAGGGACTGGGAGGGAGCATTTTTTGGCTGTACGTTCGCGACCAGCGTCGCGTCCCATCCCAGCTGAGTGACACGAATCCAGGATGGCCGTCTGGTGTCAAGTTTTTCAGAAGGAGGGAAACCCACGAGATGGAGACGTACAATATTTCTGCCCTTTTTCTCTGCCAACTGTTTGAACATCCACCCGAGCACATAGTCCGGGATCCCGTGGACATAGTTGCCATCGGCATCGAATGTCCTCTCATCGCTGGGACAGATTGTTTCGACCTTGCCGTCGGGTGGGAGCAAGTTGCCTTTCGCTTCGACGCGGCTTCCGTGCCCAGCAAAGAAGAGGATCATCGCAGCTTCCCCGTTGTCAGGGATATTAGGGTTATTGAGGAAGTGGGATTTAAACTTGTCGAGAATGCCAGCCCGGGTGGCCTTCTTGTTGTTGAGCAGTGCGATGTTAGACTTGGGAACTTGTAGACCTCGCGACTCGCGGGAGTCCAAGAGGAAGCTCCGGAACGCTTGAGCGTCGTTGACACAGCCTTCGAGGGTCGGAAATTCATCGGTGTTTTTGTACTAGCAGTCAAGAATGAGATACAAGCGACGCAGAGAGACAGAACACTCCGCACATTGTCTATGCCTATGATGAGTGCAAAGACTGCTCTGCCAGATATTGAGGAGGGACTGGTACGAGGCATGCTGATGTCCTGTCAACTGTCAGTCGCGAGCATTGCAAAGGGAGAACACACTTACCGAGTTTTACTGTCCACTGAGTAGGGAGCAGGGGGAGAAATGAGGAGAAACATGCTGCAGTTGCTGTCGGCTCTTAAAATGCAGGCCAGGGGCGCCAAATCTGCAGCCTTGGGGCCCCTGCACAAATCCGTTATCTGGCGCCAGGATTCGCTTCTCTCCGACGTCAGGTTCCGTGTCATTCAACGTAAGTTGTCTTGGCGTTAGGACGGAGGATCTTAGATAGGGGACTTTAGCGCCAGGATAGTAGCCAACCAGTGGAAATTGTGCGTCTGTCGGATGTGCTGTACATAGAGGCGCTGGCAACCATGGAAGTTATAGAAGACTGCTGCAACAAAACGAAACTTATGGAACGCCACATCCTCCGAGTCGTTTTCCCATGGCCGTCCCTTGTGCTGCCAACTTGAACTTGAAGGTGTCCTGATAGATCACTATTGGAATCGAGGCAAGCTCCATTGAAAAAAAAGGGTTCTTTGTGCTGCAGCCGTGAGCATCAAGAACACGAGAATAGAGCAGAGCAAGAGCTAGGTGCAGAGTGATGAAGGTTGGTTGAAAACGACCACCGGAAACCCTAACCCCAGGAGAGGGCTCCGCACTGCACTCATCATGACCACACTTGTGACTTACTCGTCAGCAGTCTTTGACTTTCCGGCCTTGCATTTGTGACTAAGCATCTCCTTATTGGGAAGGCGAATTTCGGCTGCTTGCCGGCAGTTGGAACCTTTCAATCCGCTCCGCGTTACGCGTCGCGATTTCTCTCATCACCACCACCGCTGTCACGACCGTGCCACCCAACCTCACTCACCATTCGTGTGGCATATGGCCCTTCCGCGGAATTCCCGTGCTACGTGCAGTAGTACCCCACAACACCGGACTGTGCAACGGTGAGACACAACCTTGAGCGCGCCGCTGTCGACCGACGACCACAGCTCGTCTTGCGCTGGTGTGACATTGCTCAGTGCTGCGAGCGGGGCCTGAAAAGAGCTCAATTGCCGCGTGTGCCGGGCTGCACGTGAATCTCATTAAAAGGAAACGCAAGGGCGGAAAAACGGCAGCTCTCGTCATCGATGACGACCTTGTCGCCTGTACTGCGGCGTCCACCGCGGCGCAGCCTCGAGCGTCGGCGCCTGCACGAGCTTGCGTGGCCAGCGCGTCCGTGTACGCGAAGCTGGGCTGGAGGTACACGTGGAGGATTTTTGCGTTGTTCTTACAGTCTGCGACCCGCACGCGTGCGCCGTTGGGAGTCGGCGACGAGCACCGTCTCGTGGATGTGCATCGAGTACGCGATTAGCGTGCCGACTTTGTACCGACGGTCTGGGCCCAGGACGGCCAACTCTGTGCACGCCAGAACGACACCCCGGAGTCTCCAGGAATTCCGAAAGACTGCTGGTTTGTCGAGTCTGCGTCGTCCAGCAACTTGACGTGTGCAGCCTCAGGCTTGGCTCTGGCGTAAGAGGCACCGCGCGGCCACTTATAACGCGGCTTGCCATTTTCACAGCGTCCTTTCATTCTTCTTGCATCCTTCTCGTTTTGCCTTGATGTTGCTGAAACTAGCTACGCGATAATATAAGATGTGATGCTCACCTCAGCCACCGTTCTGAATCAAGGTTGCCATCCAAGCTTGATATCGATGCGTCGGTGAGGCGTTCCGTTGAGGCATGTGCTCGGGGGCTATTTTTGTCTCCATCGAGTTACTTGAGCTAGCTCATAAATTTCTGCAGTTATCCAGGATCCTCGAGCCATTTAGGATTTGAACACTGTTCGCACCGACTTGAGCTGGTACCGATATTATAATTGTGCGTACCACTGTTGAAAGTTATAGCGATTGCAACCTTTTGGCCTATAATTAGAGGGAGAACCAAGGGAGAACATCGACAAAACATTCATATGATCGTAGCGAGCATGCTTTCGACATTGTTACCAGTGGTTACTCACAGCGGCGTTCCGAGTAAGGCGGCGATAATCAGAGCATTCACATGCTGGACTGAGGACAGAAGGCAAGTCCGTCCTGCTGCCTACTGGCACGATGTTTTGCACTATTTTAAGTCCTACCATACCACGTAGCCATATAGTTGTCTCTGGAGCATATGTCTAATCGCGTGGAGGCTCTCTGCTGAAGGAGTATAAAGCCGCAGAAGATAAACGAGAAAGTCTCAAGGTACCTCACAGTCACTTCCACTCAACGCGTCTTTTCAGTTGAATCCACCGAAATGGTCTTCACCGTCGCCCTCCTCAACGTGCTCCTAGCCACCGCTGCTTTCGCCGCACCGCGGTCAAATCTCAACAGCCGTGTGGCACGTCGGCGCATGTCAGGACCGAGGCTGCCCGCCACCGGAGTCGACGGCCTCGCGATCACCAACGTAACCTCCGATGTTGAGTACAGCTCTAACTGGGCTGGCGCTGTTTTCGATTCCGCTGCGGTTAGTAGGAAAATAATGAGCACACAGAAAAATCCACTGACGCGTCGCTTCCATAGGGAAGCTACACGGCAGTCAAGGGTAATTTAGTCTCATAAAGCAGATCCACTAGAGAACTCAACTCATGCCTTGTTTCTCAGGCACTTTTGTGGTACCCACCCCCAAGTCACCATCGTCGTCGACAGCTATGCACTCGGCTTCGGCATGGGTTGGAATCGATGGTGACACCTGCGGCACTGCCATCCTGCAGACCGGCGTTGACTTCACTATCGAAGACGGCGAAGCGTCGTATGATGGTACGCCTTAGTGATAATCTCAAAAATAAATCAGCCCACCTGTCCTTGAAGCTTGGTATGAATATTACCCCGCTGTCTCGCATGACTTTTCCGGCATCACAATCCACGCCGGGGACACAATCACTGTCAGTGTTATCGCATCCAGCTCAACATCCGGCACTGCGGAAATCACCAACGAGACCACCGGAAAGGTACTTGAATTTCGTCCTTCATGGAATGGCAACCCTCTGAATTGGAATTCCAGACGGTCTCGAAGAAACTCTCGTCGTCCGCCAAGCTCTGCGGTCAAAATGCGGAGTGGATCGTCGAAGACTTCGAGGAGGGTAGCTCCCTCGTCCCCTTCGCCAACTTCGGCACGGTCACCTTCACCTCTGCTGAGGCGACGATGTCCTCCGGCTCCACTGTAGGCCCCTCTGGCGCGACACTGATCGACATCAAGCAGAGCAGCAAAGCCCTGACCTCCGTCAGCACAACCTCGTCTACTGTTAAGGTTTCGTACGTGTGATCAAGTTGGATCTTGCCAATAGTGCCAATAGATTAGAGTTGTTGGAACCATACCTCAGGTGTACGTCCATGGAATTTGAAATTTTCAAGAGCATTGCTGCGAGATGTCAGTATAATTCGACCACGACAATATAGAGAGCGCTCGATATCGGAGTCTGACTTCATTGTTTAATCGGAATATGGGACTCGAGGAATGAGAATACAAGATGTTAATTGGCCGATTACTTACAATTTCCTCCGAGTCAAGTATATGTATTGCAGCCCAGCCCCCGTGTGTCAGAAAACGGAAACGTTCCCGGATGTCGCTGTGCTGTATTGGCTGTCCGAGGGCCCGGTATTCAGGTTCGCGACTCGTCGAGGCAGCTGTTGGAATTATTCCGGGCCGGACCGGAATAGGTGGCGAGCAGCATGAAGCTTGCCGTCGTCGTTGGAGAGCACGGACCATCGTACGTGAGCTTTCCCTTGATATTCCATCCGTTTGCCATTGTGGATGCCATCCGTTTGCCTCCGTACGTCGGTCTACGTACTAGTAGGACAAACGTATTCAATACTTTGTTGCTTGTATCTTCTCTCTTGTTCTTGCCAAGTATGGCCTCGCTGGGATTATTCGAACACCGGGACACGGCGCTGGGCTCACAACCACAATTGAGGTGCGCCTGCGATTCACAACTCGGAAAGGTATCGGAGGGTAGGGAGCGAGACGACGAGAACGACCATTGTCACTCTGGACGTCATCCTCACGCAGCGTCACATCACGGGATAGCCGTGACTCGACTACGTCATGCTCCTCCTTAGCGTTCCGGCCAGCACTAGTGAATCTCCCGAACTCCTTTCTACGTATATGCTGCCGGCGATTTAAGGCGAGTCAGACGAAGCCCAGCGCTTGAAGAGAAGCCCCCCCTGCAAGACTCGACGCGCTGTCAGAAAAAGGACAGCGCCGCTTGACTGGAAGGAAGGAAAAGGAGTCAGTACAAGAAGCTCTGGATCTAATCATCTACCCCATCCTCACAATACCGCCCGAAATTACTTCCGAAACCTTCGTACACTGTCTTCCCTCCAGAGCCGGCGGTACCCAGTGCGTCCATGCCTCTGGGAAACATTTGCAGGAAATCGCGAAAAATAGCTTGGGATACTCCGGCGCTTTGGAGCTCCTTGAAACTGACTCTTGACGGAATATTTAATGATGGCTTCCACCTCCTGGTGCGAGACTGGCTTCGCCGCGCTCGCGCAACATCACTCTCCCGCCTCGAATTCTGTCCGATATCTCTCTCCTGTTTCTGCGACTGTTCCC
Source organism: Mycena sp. CBHHK59/15 (assembly GCA_029204085.1). Taxonomy (NCBI): domain Eukaryota; kingdom Fungi; phylum Basidiomycota; class Agaricomycetes; order Agaricales; family Mycenaceae; genus Mycena; species Mycena sp. CBHHK59/15. The sequence continues at coordinate 149,354 of JARGXW010000122.1, forward strand.
CTTACCCCGAACTTGATTTTCGCGGTATCTCTCCTGGGCGTTTCAACTCGTGGAGACGTCTGAGCTCCTTCACAGGACATAATCTCCCCCCTGACGAGTGCCTTGAGACTCTGCGCCGCTGCCCAATGCTGGTTAGATGCGATTTCCGTGCAATCGATGAAGAGGAAGCCAGATGGGATGTTTTTTACCCCATTAACCCATTAACAATACAACACCCGTGCCGCTAAACGCTAGTCTTGAATTCCTTTCCGTCAATTCCACGCTCTCACCCCTTGAGTGCACCACTTGCTTGCCGATCCTTGGTTTGCTCAATCTGCCGGCCCTCCGAATATTGGACCTCACATCCCGCGCCCAACCGATATCTCCTCTTTTCACATCTTTTTGACGAAATCAGCTACCATACAAAGTTTCACTGCTAATATGGACAAGCAAGATCCTGACGACGAACCCATTGGCGAAGCTATTGTTTCCTCCCTCCATGCCATGCCCGCTTTGACAGAATTAGATCTCAACCTCAATGAGATGGTTTGGGACATCCCCCACTTGCTCAATGATTCTACCGCATTTCTTCTATGCATTCAACGCATCGCCTTTCGCCTACGCTGCAAGATCGAATGCGACACTGGCGACTATGAAGCGCTTGTCTGTGCCCTTACTTCGAGATGGGAACCAGAACCGGTGTTGCCCAGCTCCGAGAATTTACTGTCCTTGTGGATGAGTATGATGATGTCGTTCCTCACGATCACTTATCGCAATTCAAGAACGATGGGATGAAGATCCATATCGCGTCTGAAAACTATTCCTGAGTTTAGATGGGCAAAACATTCATACCATCGACCATCTACTGACGAACAGTGGGTTCGAAGGACTAGGCGTCGCAATAAATGACTGTTTCTAGGCGGCCTCCATTGTACGTGAACTGGCTCGGGATTCCGGCAGAACTTTTCTTGGCGCGTTACTGTTCCCGCATGTGGACCACTGAGAGTATCATGGTTGTACCACGTTTAGATCATAAAGTTGATAACATTCCCGAAGTTCCCTCGACCATGGTTGATCGGCAATGATACTTCAACTTGAGAAACTGTTCGGGACCACGCTACCCATAGCATGCTTTCTGAGTTGGGATAGTTATGGTACAAGTATTCACATTATTGTTACTGACGCAGGACCAAGGTCACAGATGCTTGTCACCGATTTCAACCGACTCGATGTCGATCCCATCCTTGAACCATCGCTCAGCTTCCGAGATGGCCAAGTCGTTTCCTGACATCTGGCGTTTTCGCATGAGGCCCGACGGATCGAATGTCCAATCCTGAATGTAATTTTACAAGTCAGTGCTGGCCGCTGGTGACCGAAAAATATGCGCGCGAACCTCCAGTCCATAAGTGCGATACCACTGCCCGGTGCCGTCGGGAGCGTCATTCCACTCGTAGAAAAACTAAATAAATTACAAAATGTTGGAGAAGCTGATTATCTAAAGATCATCCTCACTTGAACTGCAATTTTGTTGTCCGTGAATGCGAACAGCTCCTTCCGCAGTCTGCCTCCGATGTCAGAGAGCGGAAAAAATGCAGAGGGATGATAATGCAAACATATAGAAATGCTCCCTCTGCCATTTCTTAGTCAAAAACTGCTCGACTTCTTCTCTGCCTTTCACGAAGGTAGTGCGGTTGCGCCAGACGGTGTCGGGTGTGTACGCCAAGGCCACCTTCGTGGGATCGCGGGTGTTCCACAGATTTTGGGCAGCCTTCACCTTCTGCTGCGCAGTGGACGCGTTGAATGGGGGGACGATTGACATTTTGGATGAGGGGTGAGGGACGGAGCTTCGCAGCGCGGATGAGGTATATATACAACCCAGCCACGTGCACTGCTCATAATCAACGAGCCGAAGTCCGAAATGAGTCATCACATTAGCGTTTGAGCGGACAACTGGGGTTCGGGAGTGTCGGTAGGGCCATTCTGGACAAGAAATAAGGTGTGATAATGAACAGCTTGAGGGGTTTCCTGGGGGGGGCTGCAAAGGTTTTTGTTAATAAGGAAAAGATAACAGAGAGTGGCAATCTTATCTAAAGGATTTGATCAACAACCCGCAACAACGGATTGCGGCACTCCTTGCTCTCCACCTTTCGCTCCGTGGGCTGGAACTTCTGCGCAGCCTCCACGACATGTCGATTTGGCGTTCCTGTGCCCTCCTGCGGGCTCCGCTGCCCATCCGAAAGGGCCCGGTACCCACTCTGCTTCGTGGACTCGCGACTGCGGCCCCGGGAGAGGTAAGCTGGGTGCAGCGCCTCGCAGATACTCACCAACGACAAGAAACCAGCTCAAACGGACCGGCTTGTATGACTTCCACGTCGCCAACGGCGCTAAGATGGTTCCGTTCGCCGGATATTCGATGCCCCTGGCGTATGGTGATGTCGGGCAGGGTACGCGTATTCCTGGGCGCATTTTTTCTTTGCGCGTTCACACATGTCGGGATAGTTGCCAGCCACAACCATGTACGGACGAGCGTCGGCCTGTTTGACGTCGGGCATATGGTGCAGTCGATGTATGTGGTATCTTCTCCCCTGCCGCAGAACTAACGAGCTGTATCCAAAGTTTCCGCGGACCGACGGCGACGGCGTTCCTCGAGTGGCTCACCCCTTCGTCGTTGTCCGCTCTCCTGCCGTATACTTCGACGCTGTCTGTTCTGCTCAACGAGCGCGGCGGCATCATCGACGACACGATCATCACCAAGCACGCCGAGGACGCGTTCTACGTCGTCACCAACGCCGGACGACGCGACCGCGACCTCGCATGGCTCGCGGCGAAGCTGGCGGAATGGAACGCCGGCGCGGCGGGGGCGCAGGGGCCCGTGGAGATGGAGCTCTTGGACGGCTGGGGGCTGCTGGCATTGCAAGGTCAGCGATACTAAATCCACACCTCCCTCCCTTCCGCGCGTGTACTGATATCTCCTCCGCGCAGGCCCGCAAGCAGCCTCGTACCTGCAGTCACTGACTTCCTACGACCTCCAGGCCCTGACGTTCGGGAAATCCGCATTTGTCCCGATCGAAGGATTCAATCTGCACGTCGCGCGCGGCGGGTACACCGGCGAAGACGGGTTCGAGGTCGGCGTCCCCCTACGCTCCTCATTGCCCGCCGACGCTCACATCCCACTCAATCTAGATTTCGATCCCCCCGGACCAGACGGTCGAGGTCGCGAAGCTGCTCTCCAAGGCGCCCGTGCAGCTCACGGGCCTCGGCGCGCGCGACAGCCTCCGGCTCGAGGCGGGGATGTGTCTGTACGGGAACGACCTGGACGAGGACACCAGCCCCGTCGAGGGCGCGCTGACCTGGGTCATCGGTGTGTCGGCTGCGATTCTTCCGGTGTCGTGAACTAACGGAGCGTGATCGGCCAGGGAAGGACCGGAAGGAGAACGGGACGTTCATCGGTGCGGAGGGCGTGCGCCGGCACCTGAAGGACGGGCCCCCGCGGCGGCGCGTCGGCCTCGTCATCGAGGGCGCGCCTGCGCGGCGTACGTGATTTGCGCGCGTTCGCCTATGCGGAGAACTGATGTGATAGCGACGTCTTCTAGAGGGCGCCAAGATATTCGCGCCGTCCACGACAGATCTCATCGGTCAGTTTCTCTGCCTTGACCTCTCGAGTGGCCGATTCTGATTCTTGCGTATGGACAGGCACGATTACGTCGGGGATCCCGTCGCCGACGCTGGGGAAGAACATCGCGATGGGATACGTGGCGAACGGGTGGCACAAAAAAGGCACCGAGGTCGAGGTCGAGGTGCGCAACAAGATGCGCAAGGCGACGCTCACCCCGATGCCGTTCACCAAGCCGAAGTACTGGCGCGGGGTGGCGTGAGGGCGGTATGTAGAGTGAAATATGAGTTGAGCAATCTACTACTACTACATGTGGAATGCGATCGGACGATTAGATGAGTATGCAAAGCGAAAGCGAAAGTGACAGCGAGCCTGGAGCAGTCCGACGTCGGGAAGGAGGGTAAGTAAGGATGAGAGCAAGTTAAGCAAGCAAAAAGTCCAGGGTCCCAGGGGTTCAGTCAGCTCTACGAATCATTCATTAGATGGGCATTAAGTAAGAAGTGTCTTCATATCGCAGTGTCTGCGGCCGTGTCCTCGACCGTGCCATACTGCTGCTTTCGGCTACTGTCAGACGTTTCTCGTGCGGAGCTGTAGGGCATGGGCGTCATCGTGCCAAAGTCGAGGTTGAGGTTCGAGAGCGAGCGCGTGTGCGCGATGGCCGCGCTCGCCACGTCCGGCCCATACTGCTCTGCGAGCTGCCTGCAACGACGTCAGCCAGCATCAGACCGCGGGGCAGCGCGCACACGTACGCGGCGTAGTTGTCCATGATGAGCGCGACGCTCTCCGCGTTGAGGCGGTACGCCTTGGGCATCATGCCCTTCCCGAAGCGGTACGTGACGTGGTTCGCGCACAGGAGCGCCGCGGCGATCGCGAGGACGGTGTACCCCGCGAGCGCGAAGACGGCGACGTACCACCGCCGGAGGAGCGCGCGCTCGAAGCGGAAGTAGCCGCCCTTGCACCCGGGGAGGACGGAGCGCGCGTAGCACGCGGCGCTGACGCTCGCCTCGACGAACGGGGAGAAGTAGCCGCAGCACCCGAGCGCGTTCTGCACGCGCCGCCGCGCGTCGACGTCGAAGTCCTCGGACCACTGGAAGTTGAGCTTGCCGAGCAGGTTGAGCGCCTGGCGGCGGTAGGTGAGGTACCCCGGGACGAGGAGCAGCGCGAAGGCGAGCCAGAGGAAGAACGTGTAGACGGCGAGGAAGGAGCGGTTGTTGAGGACGACGCCGGCCCAGCCGAAGATGGCGGTGAAGACGGCGACGGACGCGGCGAGGGTGGTGAAGATGAGCTCGGTCTGGTTGGCCACGCGGATGACGTCCGACTGGGCGAAGATGTCCAGCCAGATGAGAAGACAGGTGACGAGGCTCAGGATGGCGAAGACCGTGTACTGGGCATCGGGAGTGAGCAATGGAAGGCGCGAAGCACGGGTGCACTCACCAGCAGGTTGGAGATGAACAGCACCCACTTGAAGCGTGTCCACCGTGCGCCGGTGTCGGCGCGGTCGAACCAGCTCTTTGGCCGTGCGGCGGGGTTATCGTCGTCCTCTCTGTTCTCCGGTATCCGGGCCTCGCCCTTCTTGAACGCGTCGACACCACCGCCCCGCGCCATGGAGGGGGGTCGATCTCCTTCAACGCCCGCCGCCGCTTCCGTGGCCCCCAACAGCCAGGGCATCGGAGAATTTGGACGGAAGGTAGTTGATCGAGAGGGACGTCGACGCCCTATTGTCCGACCCAACGCCGAAGAGTGACGCCGCGCGAGACGATGACCCGTCGCCACCTCCCAGCAGGGATGCACCGGCGAACGATGTGGTGCGCGCTCGCGGGACGGCGGTTGAGGGGCGTGGTATCGGCGCATCGAAGACGGTGTTGGGGTCGAAGTCCTCGGGGCGATCCAGCTCAGAGGCTGGGAGGTGTTTCGCGAGCGGGGCTGCACACTTCTGATGCTGCCGCTCATACTGGACGGGCTGCCGACAAACGATGACGCGGACGGACTAAGACAAGACGAGTTAGCATCGAAGGATGGATGGGGAGATAAGACGGACGAGTGATCCACAGGTATCTGTGTGAGCGCATTGTTAGCCCTTGAAGGACGAGGAAGGCAAGTCGCATACCAAGGGCATGCTACTGCTGGCACTCAGGCTCGATATGTCGCGGCTATAGGTAGGTCCATGTCTCGGCGAAGACGAAGAAGAGGCCATGCCGGTAAAGACAGCGGAGGATTGTAGGTCAACCGTGTAGCCCACTTGAAGGAGGCGCCATCTAAAAAGACACGACTCCTGTCGGCGATCATACACCGAAATCGTAACCGAACACAGCCTCCGGAATCTTTCGGTATTTCTCTTGTTGAAAGCAAGTTGAAAACGTCAAGTTGCTTACTGGCAGTTCTTGCTTAGTGCGCTCCTCAGTATATGTCACACTTGAAGCTTCAAAGACAGCCGAGTCCGACCTTTGAACGCGATTCCCTATCACCTCGGGTTGACCATGATACCCGCTCGCCTCACGAAACACTCGGCAAAGTGCAGTACTTAAAGATAGACCGTGATGCGGGACCGCGAAAAAATGACAGAAAATTTCACGAAACCCATATTCTCTTGCCTTCATTCAAACTACACTTACAACCTTAAGATTTGCGGCCCGGGCAGCTTTGAGAAGGCGGATGGATCAAGGAATGATATTCGGAATTCCCCTTAGGTAAACCGCCTTGGGAAGGATATTTACAGCGTGTTATTTAGAACAGCAAGAATTCGCACTGAGTCGCAATTAGATCTTCGACGGTCGCGCTATCGGTAGACAACGTCGGATAGAAGGGCCGCACAGCGGCACAGATGATACCTCCGGCCACGATGCAGCACCGCGACTGAAGAAAATTGGTGGAAACCTTTGCCTGGATTGGGATAGTGTCAGCATAAGTATCTTGCCTTCACATTGCACTTACAAGATTTGTCGGAGCGGCTTTGAGAAGGTTGATGGATCAAGGAGTGATGGCCCCTTAAGCCGCGTTGGGAAGGATGTTCTCAACTCTACCGTCTCATTATTATACCGCAGTAGGTAGGACCGTAGGTAGCATTGTCGCGGAAAGCCGGGTTCAATATGGCTTCTCTGGATCTCCCGGCATCAACGTAACTTATAGAATATTCCTGTTAACCTCTGCATGGTAAACGTCTCCTGAAGCTTGAGAGTCTCATCAACTGAAGCACCGTTAGCAGAATCCAAGTCGTAATTAGACGATCGACGGTCGCGCTATCGCCAGAGAACGTCGAATTGAATTGATGGTCAGAGTTTTGGGCACGGAAGGCTGGAAGTGAAGGGAACGGGCAATTTATTGTCATGCTGTGATGGCAAGGCAGAAATCGGCCTTAAGCTTTCCAGCGAGTAAACCACAGCGTGCGGATGACAGACGACAATCTCCCTGGCCGCCGGCATACATCACGGCATCCGCACCGTAAGGCCCTAAGCCGCCTCATCTGCTATCTGCGCTACTCAGGAGCGTCAAAAATGCCAAAGCCCTCTGCTTACTTGGCTTTCGAAGCCTTCATGGCCTCTCTTTCTTCCTTCAGCGCGTCCTTGAGCTTCTGCACCTGCACCGTGACCGCCGTATGCCCGCCCTGCGCCGCCGTCGTGCGGTCCTGGAAGTCCTGCAGAAAGGTCTCCAGCCGCTTCTGTGTGTTTTTGCTGGACAGGGGTTTGCTTGAGAGCGCGTTGATGCGCAGTGGAGGGTGCAATGGCGCGTCCATGAAGGTGGATGATGAAAGGACAATTATCACACGTGACTGTCACGTCTGTTAGGATTCTGAATACATCCTCCGTCCACTATGGATCCTGTTACCGACCTTCAGTCTCTCCAGAAGGCGGACGATTTGTGGTTTCCTTCAGACCTTGTGATCCTTCGAGCAGGAAATCGCATCTTTCGCGTCTTCGCAGCTATCCTGAAGGAGAAGTCATCCGTGTTCGCAGACATGTTCTCGTTTCCTCAGCCTGCCTCCGGCTCAGAGGTCGAAACTATGGACGGTACCCCGGTCGTTAGGCTGCACGATGATCCGAGAGAGCTAGAAGCGGTTTTGAAGGCGATCTTTGACTCCAAGTACGTGTTATTCGAATGAGACCTTTTTTTTGTGCATGGTCATATCAACATGCCGCAGCTTCTTCATGCCACACCCCGCCACGGCCCTAGTCGGAGATATCGTTGGGGTACTTCGGCTATCGCACAAGTATGATATCCCGTTTCTGCGGCGCCGCGCTCTCGAACACATGGAATATCTATTTCCCACAAGCCTTACCGCATATAAGGAACGTCGCCGGGCTAGCTTGGAAACTCCGAATGATCCCAACCCCGAATTCGCGCCTTCGGTGGCTCCTATTCTCGCCTGGGTGAAAGTAGCTGTTGAAGTCGACGCAATATGGCTTCTTCCGGCCGCCTACTACGACGCGTGCGCCTACGGAATAGAAAAGATACTCGCAGCGGGCCCGACGTGGGACGCTCTGGGGGAAACGGAGAAGACCGCGTTCATCGTAGGTCACTCGACCCAGATCCAAGACTTCGCTGAAATGCGAAACTTCCTGGCTCTCGCGGTGGATGACGAGTCGGACTGCGAAGACTGGAATTCCTGCAACATGTCCCGACTGGATGCTATTAGAAATTACGAAGGGCAGAGTTCCTTCTGCGATCCGCTCAACCCTTGGAAAGCTGAGGATTTCGATTGGCTCGTCTCCGGCACGGGACTGTGTTCCAGCTGCTTTGATGCATCAAGAGCGCCGTACGAAGCGGCACAGAAGAGGTTTTGGAATAGGTTACCGGAGATGTTTGGGCTTTCGGGATGGAGCGAACTAGAAAAACTGCGCGACGCTGCACTGTCGGCTTCTTGACTACTCTGTCGTGTGTAATCGTCGAGCCGCTCCTAGAAATGCTTACTGTAGTCAAACTGTATAAACAAGTCTCCAAGGTTTCCAATTGACTGCTAGCTTCAGCGTGATATCTTTAAGTACTTACACTATGACGGAACCAAGACGGAGTTCATGCTTGATATGTACAATCAAGCGTGAGAACTCCTGGTGTCTGATGTCCTCCGATTACGTCCAGAATTCTGGATCCCAATGCCTCGTGGGCATAGCCTCTCAGATGCGTCGCCTTCAATAAAATTTGACTTGGAAAAAGCTTGGTGTTTAGGAGAACTCTGAATAATTAATACCAAAGAGAATTCGGGAATGAAAGCAAGCTTAAGCCGGCGCACGCAAGCGATGGTCTGGTGGTAAATAAGTCAGCCAGCAGGTTGTGGATGGCTAGTATCTACTAAGCTTACATTCGAGCGCTTGTGTGAGGGTGGCCCTTCCCGTGACGTAAATAATCAACTGGGTCCCGTCAACGACTGAAAGCAGGTAACTGAGGGTTCTCGGTTGTGTATGAACTCAACTGCTCACTGAAGACAACGATGAACTGTATTATACCGTCCCGCAGAAGCAGTGCCACGATCCGCATTTCGATCGTCTTATCTGCGAGAAGTGTTCCACCGCAGAGCACTTGTACACAGTTGGAATGAATATGGTGAATGTCTGAACGGGCAATTTTAAAGAGATGAATAATGGTTTCCGCGGGCTCGTACCACGAAAGTGGGGGGACTGCATTGAACGAGAAGTATGGGCCTCTCATGGCGGGACCTTGCGAAAAGTCAGACAACGCGGACCGAGGTTGTTTACAAGATCAACCAACTTGTGAAGTAGCATCTGGGAAGAACAGGTCTAAATGGCGGTTATTCGGAATAAATATCTAGATCTGGATGAATAGCGAAACCCCAAATTATGTAACGAAATCTTGAACATCGATATCAGAGGCGAGAAATGCGCAATTATGCAAATGACACAGACCATCCAAGTATGTGGTTGGAAGCAGTAATATAACGAGCCTGCGAAACTTCCTTTAGCATCGGCAAGCGCATTCACGATGTCAAAGACATACATGGAAATCATCTCAACTGATTTTCGTTTGAGGAAGGCATCATAACTTGAAATTAAATTGATTTTTCCGACATCCCGACTTACCTACAAGTAAAGGAAACAGAATATAGGACATGCAGCGAGTTCGCCCATACAAGACCCAAACTCCGTCGCATGCATTAGTCTCATTCGACAAGGGAAAAAAATTAAACACGAGCTGCAGGATGAACATAAGGTCAAAACTTCCAACGAGTGGGGTTGAGATGAATCCCTCTGCCTGTGACCGAGATTAGGCTGTTCCCGTTGAGAATTGTGAATCTACGTACGACTAAAAACGACCGACATCTGGTAGGAGGTCCATTTCAAGAGGAAAATTGCCAAGTTCATACGTTCAATTGAGCGTTTCATTTTTGGGCAGTAGTCAAATGGCAACTCACGCTATCGGATGCGATTTCTCTCAATATGACTAGAGAAAAAGTGAGCAAAAAGGTACTTAGACGGATAGAAGGTAGACCTCACACGTCATGCAGATACTGACAGTGAGCAGTGCGATATATCTGTTCTGAGCAGATATCAAGAGATGGTTGGATGGGCAAAGAAATGTAGCTAACCCAAAGCTGGAGAATTCGAGTCGTATCAGCACATGCAAATTGAATGGAACGCACATATAGAACGCTAGGTATACTCCATTGCTTTCTCCAGACGACGTTGATCCAGCAAAAACCTCAGTGTGCTCCGAAATAATAATGTACACCGAACACATACCTCCTCGTTGACAGTGGAGAAACAGTCTACCCTATTCCGCGTCGTCAGAATGGTGCGCGCCGCCGGCGGTATGGACATACATCAGGATAGAGATCTCAGCAGCTACGAAGGGCGTCAAAGGGTGGTTACAAATGCGATCCTGATGTGGCAACGGACCTGCCAAATAATTCGTGAGCCGCGCATCGGCCACGATGGTTTCAGTGGTAATCTGCTGGAGCTCTGGGGTCCATCGAAGAGAGTGCATGACGGGACTGATCTGCATTGAGGCAACGACCGCCGACTCCAACTCGCAGCTGATTTTATACTTGGGGGAGGTGGTCGGCGGTGTCGGGGCTCGCACATGCAGTTAGATTCGGAGGGCATTGCCACAACAGGAGGCGGAACCAACAACCAATGTTTGATTGTATAAGAGGATTGGGTGGCTCGGGTTTGCCGGTCACGCAGGGGCGCGACTCCAGACAACATAGCCGGTTTCGTGATGCGGCAAACACTGAAAAGTCCTGCTTGTTTCTCAACAAGCTCAGAAACCATCACGGCGTTGGTTCCACTCCAGGACAAATATTTGGCGGATCCGGTCGCCAGGCGTACAGAAGATGGCAGCACCAGACGGTTTACGCAGCACCGGACGAGAAAGACCTCAATACGAAACCTGTCTATATTTATTAGAAATATTGCAGCCACAATTACCAGAAATTCTCCAGGACTACACGCATATTCTAGCAGGACCGGCGAAAATACGATACTGCACCTCACAGCGGCGCCTGCGCGTCTCGCACCCAGGTGAGGAAGGGCGAGGGGAACCACTCGGGCGCGGTCCACGGCTTGTCGGCCATGTCGGCCGCAATCATGCTTATGACGACCTCCGCGCACGCGAAGGCGCGCGGCATGCCGTGCCCCGCGTAGCCGGCGGAGACGTATTGGCCCTTGTAGTAGCCCTCTTCGACTGCGGGGTTGATCACAGGGCCGACCTGAACCGGCAGCAGGTGAGCAGTCAAGAAAGAGAAGGAGGAGGGACGAACGAAGGGAATGTCGAGCGCCGTGTAGCCCATGATGCCCGTCTGAACAGTGTACATCAGCCAGCAGAATAACAGTGAGAATAATAAACGACGCACCCACTCCCGTTCCGGCTCGCGTCCCTTTGGGAACAGCCCGGGGAACAGCGCCGGGAGGAACGCACGCAGCGCGCGCCCGACCGCGGGGTTCATCGTCGCGTCGTCCGTGAGGCCCTCCTCGAACGGGGCGCCCGCGACGTCACGCGTGCCGCCGAGGATGATGAGCGGTTGCTCGCTCTCCGCGGCGACGGGGCGCGGGAACCAGTACCCGCCGCCGCCGACCCAGGACACGCGCGTGAGGTCCGCGAGCGCCGCGTCCGCGCGCAGCGCAATCACCTGCCCGCGCACGGGGACGATCCCCGCGGTGCCGTGCATGTGAGGGAGGAGATGGCTCGCGTACGCGTTCGTGGCGTGCGTCACGTACGAGCAGTGCACGGCACCGCGCGGGGTGGTGAGCGTCCAGCGGCGCAGGGACGACGTGGTGACGGCGGTGACGGGGGTGCGCGTGTGCAGGCGCAGGTCGAGCGCGGGGGTCGTGCGATGTGCGAGTTTGAACAACTGCGTGACCCATTTGAGCGGCCAGACATTGTAGCCGGGCGAGCGCACGCCAGCGTTGAATGTGCCGTATTCCTTTACGCGCGTTACTCGGCGAAGTATGTCAAGTCGTCTGATACGTACCGATTTCATCTCCTCTTTGCTCAGCCATGTAACGTTGACTTGCTTCCCGGCGGCGACGGCAGCGTCAAAATCAGCGCGCACCTCCTTCACGCGTGCATCGGTGAGCATGACGTCCATGTGCCCGCCCTCGACGAGATCGACGGTCTCGACCCACCCTTGGGTCCGGGCAATTTTGTCCATCTCGGTGGCAGTGTAATGTTCAAGATTGTAGTACCGGATCGCCTGCTCAGAGCCAAACATGGCTTGGACCTTGCGGAAGCCGAGGAACTCGTACGGCGTAAGATTTCCGCCGTTTCGTCCTGCACGAGGTTAATTTACAAGGTTGGCAATACGAAATTGTCTACCTGTCGCGCCAGAACCTGAGATTCACAATCAAAACAATGAGACAAGGGATATGTGTCGAAACATGCAGAAATCGCGGCCTCGAGGATCACCGCGCGTAGTTTAGTCTCGCCAGTTGGAATTGGGATGGTTCCCCGCTCTACGGCATTTGCAAGATGATACGCGGCCGACACCCAGTGATCCCAGAGCCGATGATGCAGACGTCTGCCTCGTCGGTGAGGTCGCCAGTGCTCCCCTCTCCGGCCAATGGATTGGCCCCGGGGCTGTTGATCCAGAACGAATGGGTCGGATTCGATACCGGAAGGTCCGCAGGCTCAGAGTTTGGCAACTGCGAGTCGAAGACCGTCTGCGTTCCGCCGAGCCGTTCAAAAGGCAGAGAAAGAGCCGACGTGACGCCGAGCAGCCCAAAGAGCACGCGAAACATGGGTGGAGTTGTGGGGAGACCACGGCGGAGCCGCGTGCGCTTATAAGCGGAAAAGCGGACCGTCTTATCTCAAGTTTGTAACTGTTTGCATTGAACGCCGATAGCTTGACGATAGCCACAACGTTCTCCCTAAGCCTCTTCGGCAAACTATTCAACAATTCAACAATAGAGAGAGCCTTGTCATGCTTTATCTTCCTGGTCCAGGTTTTTCAAAATTTCTGACAAGAATTGAAGAAATTTAGTGGCAGCCGCACGTGACTGATAAGATAAGGGGCGAAAATAATCAAAAGCCCATTTACAGCCTAAAATGACGATTGTGCAAGGGAGAAACATTACTTTGGCCTCTGGAGATATAGATGATGCTCCCTCATATTTTTGTACATCTTACAGCATTTTTGGGGATGATGGTTGAAAGTTGAAGCGTTCAAACAACTATGCACGCGTTTTTTACTCTTTTTCTCAATCATACGACTTCATTTCTCTTTCCAAAATACGTCTCGAAAATTTGCGCCATTTTATATGGTTTCTGTGCACTTAAGCTTGGAAAATCAACCAAAGGACATTGGCGCGGAAAGGAAATAGTACCAAATGCTTATATAATCCATCATCGCAACAACCGTGACCACCGCCCATCGAAGTCTCATCGCATCTTATCTCTTCCCCCCATGTCTCGCTTTGTCCGGGCGTCCAAGTATCGGTGAGTGCAAACGGGAGCCATTTTGTAGCTTCTGATTAAAGTTTATAGCCATGTATTCGGCCAACCCGCTAAGAAGGAGCACGGAATTGAGAATGTCAAAATAACCAACAGCGCCTGGGACACCAATGTTATCTCTGCGTCGGGGGTGAATACGACTGCTTGTTGTCTGGATTTTGTGGGCTAAGCAGATCTAGGAATACATCAGTGTAAACTGGAATGCATCGGGAGGCGGTGCTTTCGCCATTCTGCCTTTGCCGTCGCCGTTCAGTGCCACCGGGTTCCCGTACAAACTCCCAGACAGTCTCCCTCTTGCACGAAGTCACACCGCACCCGTCTTGGATACCGATTGGTCACCCCACAACGACCGAATCGTTGCGTCGGGAGGCGAAGATGGCAAAGTCATGATCTGGAAGGTCGACCCTGAGGCATTCGAGGGCTGGGGCCTCGAAGGCTGGGTTCCGACCGACTTCGACCCCGTTTCCCGTATCGACGCCTCGCCGCGCAAGATCGGGCAGGTCCTCTTCCATCCTACCGCCTCGAACGTCGTCGCTAGCGCATCCGGTGAGCACACCGTCAAGCTCTGGGACCTCGCAAACCCGGAGGACCCCCGCTCCGTGCTGGGCGGTCACGGCGATGCCATCCAGAGCCTCGCCTTCAACCCCACCGGCACCCTCCTGGCCACTACCTCCCGCGACCGCAAGCTGAGGCTGTTCGATCCCCGGACGGGCGGTGACGCCGTGCGCACGACTGATGGCCACGGCGGTATCAAGGGCGCCCGCGTCACCTGGATGGGTGAACATGACAAGATCGCTACGACTGGCTTCAGCAAGATGTCCGATCGCCAGGTCGCTGTATGGGAGACGGGCGGGCTGGGGAATGTCAAGACAATCGTGCTCGACCAGTCCTCCGGTGTGATCATGCCGTTCTGGACCGACAACAACATTCTTTTCCTTGGTAGGTCTGCCCTCCGTGTCGTGTGATCCATTCTGACAACCTTCGCAGCTGGCAAAGGGCAAGTCTTCTACGGGTCCTGATACTTTTACTGACCTAGGTGCATCCTCCAGGGACGGCAACATCCGATACTACGAATACGAGTCTGATTCTCTGCACGCTCTTTCCGAACACAAATCCTCTGACCCGCAGCGCGGCATGTGCTTCCTCCCCCGCCGCGCCCTCAACGTCTCCGACTGCGAAATCGCGCGCGCCTACAAGGTGTACGGCTCCTCCATCGAGCCCATCGCATTCATCGTCCCGCGCAAAGTACCTCCTTCCTCAATTCACCTCACGCCCGCCCTCTAACCCACCCGTCCTCCCCAGGCAGACTCCTTCCAATCCGACATCTTCCCTCCCGCGCCCTCCGCCGAACCGTCCCTCTCCGCCGCCGAGTTCTTCACCGGCAAGACCGCACCCCGCAAGCTCGTCAACCTTGCGGATGGCGTCACCTTCGCCGCCAAGAACGAGCCGCAAACCCACGTCCCTACCCCTACCCCCGCCCCCGCCGCCGCGCCCGCGTCGCCTGCCGCGCCCACGAGGACATACACAGCGCCCGCACCCGAGCCGGAGCCCGTCGCCTCCCCCGTCGCGTACTCGCGGCAGCCCAGCACCGACGTGCGTGCCCCCTTCTCGCTCTTCCGCGCGTCCTGACCATGACCTTCCTGCTATGCAGTCCTTCGCCCCGTCACCGTCGCAATCTGGTGCCACGGCGGAGGAGAACGCGCGCCTGACGGCGGAGCTGCGGCAGGCACGCGAGAAGATCAGGAACCTCGAACTCGAGCTCGAGGGCGTGCGCGCGAACGCGCGCAGGGCCGCGCAGGCGCTCCTCGATGGGTGATGCGTCGATGCCGGGCGGTGTAGTAAAGATGCCCGCGCTTTGGCCCGGATGGATGATGACGTCATGGCCTGCCTGTGTTCAGGACGAGAATATCTGACAGTGTTGCGAGTAGACGAGGGACATGTTGTGCATTACTTATTAATGTTGGAATTTCTTTCTTCGCATTTCGTTCCTTCCGGCATTTATCGGTGATCATGAACGCTCCGACTCATATTGTTATTGCCAATTTTCCCCCAGCGTTATATATACTCCTCAGGCCTCAAGTCTCTCGCTGGCTCGGACCGAGTGTAATCGGCTCTGAACTTCAGCATGCGAGGGAGCATACATGTATAGACTAACCATCCTCTCTGTTTTACGCACCGACACTGATCTAAGCGCTAACCAGCACTTCGCAATACCAGCCATACAAGATGTCCGAGCTTCCGGACAGAATTATAGATATTTCCTCTGTGGAACAACTAGCCGATATTCTCAAAAGTCGAGCTGAAAGCCTTGGTGAAGGACCTCTTTCCATCGCGTTGCCGGGTGACTCACCGTAGCTTTAACAAGCAAGGTCCTCTATTTCTCTCGGCCGTCGTAAGCGGACCAAGAATCCCGGCTCCTACTTATTTGATGTCTGATTTCTTAGATGCGCTCCATGCCGTGCGATCAAGCCCTGTTTCGAGGAGCTCTCCCAGTCTCATGGAGACCGAGTCAATTTCCTGACGTGCGACATTGCCACTGGCCAGGGGGTCGCAGCATTGTACGGCGTTGCCGCCACATGGGCCTCTTGAATATTTTCGATGGATGGCAGTTGAATCAATACCACAGACCAACGTTAATATTCTTCAAAGGCGACCGACAGACGGAGCAGCGCTAGCTGATTAGTGATAGTAAAGTGTCTGTCTATTCTTTGAGCGAAAAGAATTGTGCTGACGGGCTCCCGTAGTCAGTTGTGCAAGTCCGTTCTGAAGATATCCGGGAAGCGAAGATATTCGGGAAGCTTCTAGTTCACCGAGCTGCAAAAAGAGTGAATTTGCAGAATTAGCGGGAATAATGTATAGTTAGTCGCCATCGCCGCCACCTCTCCGCCGCCTGACTTTACCCGCTTCGCGCCATCGTCTATTCCATTCCCTCGTCAGGTCCACCTTCTCACTCTCCCATTTCGCGCGGATCTCATCGTCAGTTTCTGTCCGATAAAAGCCGACGTCCCATCCATTATCCTTTGCGACGTCGACGATATCCCGTTGGCGAGCTTTGGTGCTGCTCAAGCCCTGGCCGGAAGAAAATGACGTCGGCAGAGGGAAGAAAAACGGTTGTTTTGGATCGAGCGTAATGTGTGTTTGAGACGGAGTTATGAACGTCGTCGCAACTTGAGGAGCACCGGCGTACAGCGGTTCATCCGGCTCACCAGAGGGTACGGCTTGGACCATTTCGTCGTCAAGTTCCAGGTCAAGATCTAGGTGACCGAGTAAAGAGAATCCAACTAAGTGAGAGATAAATATCAGTGACGATCAGAGAGACCGTTTTCAAGAAGAGTTACCGTCTTCGTCCCTCGAAACGAAGAGATCCTTCAATTTCGTAGCCTGAGTTGCCTTTTTTTGCGGAGGCGGCGGAGGTGTGGTTTCAGCGGGGTTCAGAGAAGGAGCGACGATCTTCGGTTCCTTGGAATCCACATCCATTGGGACGAATTCGATTGTGTCATCTTCCCGAGCGGTCTCGCCGCCGATTCTGAGCAATTCCTCCTCGTCAATGTCCGAATCGACGCTCTCCCGCCCGCCCCACTCTCCACCCTGCGCGCCAAAGAGCGACTGTAAGAGACTTAATGATTGATTCTTCTCCGCAGCGAGATCGACATCAGATTGCGCTGCTGGATTAGACTTCGCAATAGGTGCAGCAAGATGCGTAGAAACAGGAACGGTGGCTGTTGGTTTGACAACAGCTGCAGCCTTTTTCGGCTCGACGACGATTGGATGTTCATCAGGGTCGCTGGAACTGGAGCTGTCGCTCTGATGGACCTCGACCATCGCTCGGACCTCGTCTTGAGAAGTGCTGTGACCAGCGTCTTCCAAGAAAATACCTTTCAAGTGGACGCTGCCCCAGCGCATCATGTCGATTGTTCGCTTCCGAGATCTGCTGTCAGGATCGCGTCGTTTTTTAGGCTTTGCGCCCTCCTTTTTAGTATCCTTGTCTTTCGGTCTAGAAGTCATTTTGACTGCCAACGGTGGCGGTAGAGGCCTCTCAGGACGCATCCGAACTTTACGCATCACCCGGCCCATTTCAGTTACCTTCCAGCCAGAGCGCTGGGCAGCATTTTCGGGGGTGACAAGGGACATGTCCTCAGCGTACACTGCGCCCCGTGTTCGTTTGCGTCGAGGTGGAGCTGGCTCTTCGGCATTCTCTTGCACAATTCTAGAGCATTCAATTATCAGTGCCTGGCTGCTTCCTTGAATTCAAAAAAATATCCCCAACCGCTGGTCGAAATCCGGCTTTGCATCCCCGACTCTCACTTTAACGCCTTTCCAAGTGGATCCACTCAATGAATTCACACCTGGGGGACAGATCTCATCAGTCAGGAACCTGAGAGGAGGGTTTCACGCGCTACATTTGGCAATACTCCCTTCTGTTCCTTCAATACTGACGAATCCGAATTTCCTTGGCATGCCGACGCCATCCAGTTCACCGAGGCCATCGACTGATTTGACAGTTCCGAATTTCCCAAAGTGTGTCGCGAGCGATTTGGCCAATTCCTGCGGAGTACTGGATGGGACAGACGGGTTGAATGAGATATGCAAGCGTTTGGTGATGTTGGTGGAAGACATGTCACACAAAAATCGCGTGTCACAGTTCGTGTTGTACTTGTTTGGTTTCGAGTTCATCGTTCTTCCTCCCCCCACCAACGTATCTCTCCAGGGCTGAGCTACTAGGAAATCACTAGGAAATCACTGAACAGTCCGTGAAAAGAGATTTCTCCCAGTACATTTAGAGCTCAGAACGTAACAAGTCCGACTCCGACCGACCAAGTTATGATTCAGGAATCAGTATTGTTGGATTGCTTTCCATCTGATACACTCGGGCTATATTCATGATCGCCTAGTGTCAGGGCGCAACTCTAATGTTAGGCTGGCGGCAGAAGAAGTTGGCTGAAACAAAACTGACGAAACGGACTTGATAGGTTCACTGACAGCCTGATTCCGATTCACTCCAAGTCTAGCTTGGTCTGGCCGCCATTCCAGGAAGTCGCAGTTTTGCTATTGTATCCACCAAACAACTCCGTTGGACACATTTCCCCTTATACTTCCTGAGTTCCTCGCCATCAAACATGGTTCCCTGACTGTCCGACAACTTGAATTATATACAGGATGGAGCGTACACCTTGGCGTACACTAAGAATCGCAAGGCGCTCGACATGTCCATAACGTAAGTAAGTTCTGCCATCATTCATAGACCCCGAGTCCAGCGGTCGATTCCTCCCGACTCGACTCAGGCATGACAGCCGATTGTCGGCTTTTTAGACCAGGCACGGAGAAATAACTGATGGTCGGTTAATTCTAAACTGTCTTTCCGAAATTCTTACCTATGGTGAATGACAGTACCAACGCCCCAGCCCCAGCGCTCTCAACTCTTATGCATGACCGGGAATCCACGACAAAACACCTTTCACACAAGGCAATACATTTTATGACCTATCTACAAACCGCTTTCTTCAAGTAAGCCTCAATCCATAGCTTCGGTATTGTATATGCTCCACTCTGAGTCCCGTCGCAGATATAATCGCACCTGCCGTCAAGGATCTGGTAAATCGGACTTGTTTCACACTCCTGAGTTGCCAAGGCTCGAATTGTCTCAAAAGTGGCTCGCCAAGAGCCATGATAGCCATTCAGCCTTCAGTTTCACCTGTTGGCCCAATTTATCTGTCAGATTTAGACCATGAATGAAGACTTCCCAAGAGAAACTTGGGGCCACCAACATGTTCAGGTTTGAAGCGATCCTGAGTCGGCAGCGCTCATCATAACTCGGGAGCCATGAAATCATATGCGTAAGGATGTGAAACAGCATCTGTCAAGGCAGATCTTTACCACAATTCCTGTGCGACAAGTTCACACCTTTCATCCGACAGGATAAAGGCCCGATTTTGTCAATATTTTGTGAATGTTTTATTGCATTACATCGGAGCTCAATCTCAATAGAACAGATTTGTTGGATCCCAAGACACGAGGGTAATGGCAAAACAAGGTAACAACTGCAGCCCGGCGGCTGCAACTCTGGACACCAAAGAAACCTTGGCAACTGATGAATCGATGAGCGCGATCTACGAGGACCCGGTTTATCTCATCAAAGGCCTGTTCCCGAAGGAGGTGAATTTGTCGGGATTGGAACAGGCTCAGAGGCTAAATCGGATTGAAATCGGACCAAATTTGTCAGGATTCACAAATTTTTTGCCCCGCATGGGTTATTTTCGAAAATTTTCTCGATCTTGTCGGGATTTGGACCAGGCCTGAGTTCAAATTTGGCCCAAAATGTCGGGATTTGGCACAGGCCAAACACAATTTTTTTCCAAAATTTGTCGGGATTGGGATCAGGCATTTGGATTGATAAACCGGGGTCCTGATCCACGAGACTTGAGATGAATATCCCCTTGAAGTGGTTATCGCCGCACCCGATGTCAACATCGTTGCAATTGATGGGCGGAGCCACAGGAGCAACTGGGGATAATTCTCCCCGTGCCAAGAGTACGGGGGTTGCCACATAACCGATTTCTATTTGGCAATCCCCACGTGATCTTATCTTTCGGACCATCAGATGATCTCCGGATGAATTATGATCCGGGTTCAGAATCACACGTCACAAAGGCAGTTGTCGAATTGTCAGCAAGTCACGCGTCACATGTTGTTGTCCCTTGTATGTCTGCAAGCCTGATCAAGTTCAGCCTAGAGCTTTGTTGGGCTGTTAAATGAACGAAAATTAAAATGAGGGATCTATTCATAGGTAAAAAAAGAAGCTTTTGGCTTACTAGGATAGTGTGCCATGTGTTGCAGGCTCACGCTTTACAACAACCTTTGTTGTGCCTTGTATGTCTGCAAGCCTGATCAAGTTCAGTCCAGAGCTTTATTGGGCTGCTAAATGAACCAAATCTAAAATAAGGGATTCATTAAAACCTTAAAAGCGATGCCGTTGGCTTACTAGGATAGTTTGCCATGTCAGGTTAATCCATGCTATCAGCCATGCTAAGTCTGAGCAAGTGAGACCATATGATCACATGATGTGACTGTACACAAGCCCATGAATCTTATCGAAGATCGGGAATCTTATCGTAGTTTACACAATCATAGGGTTGCCACCCCCCGTGCCTTTGGCACGGGGGGGTGCCAAATAGAATTATCCAGCAACTGTATTAGTGAATGTCACTGGTCAGTAGCGGGACCGAAGCCAACAATCTACTGTATCATTTCGACCGAGTGTTCATAGGGTGTCACGCGTCACCTAAGGTGTTCATTTGACCGGGTGTTCAGATCGCACCCTGGGGTGTAACATACCCGGCAAGTGTTCATTTTTGCAAGTGTTCATTCGACCAAGCGGCCTTCCGAGGGGCTATAAGGAGTGGGAGAACATGATGGTAACTGCGGAAATTTCGCTTGGCTATCCCAGAACACTACGGAGTTTTTTTGTCTCATTTACAGTCGCTTGTCTGCCTCGCTGTCAAGTTTGCTGAGCAGCCGATGGAATATACTATCAAAACTCAACTCGAATGAGCGAGCAATTGCAAGGCTAGCTTCATTATTTTTTGCATAAACCAAAGGATGTATACATGTACGCTGGATATCAATTTTACACCGTGACGGCGGCTCCGGCGTCCGAAGTTGAAGAAGAAGCCTTCCTCGACGTATACCACGACTGCGACATCCCTCTTGATGTCCTTTCCGGCCTTCTTTCCCCCAGCGGCTCTTCGGTTACACCGGCCAATTTTTCCGTTAATGAGGACATCAGGAAAAATCCGGCTCACTATAATACAATACGTAGCCAATGTAGCGCCCGTAGCACCGTCGTTACCCCCCTAAAATATAGCACAACATAGTTGAGTGCTGAAACTATATATGTCTACAGAGCATCGTAGCTCCGTAGTCCTGTAGCCTATATAGCCGGAAGTAGCGCACCATAGTTTGATAGTTCAAGAAGCCAGACATGGAAACAATCTAGCAGGAAACCAATAAAATTGAAAGCTAGTATCTAACATGAGCTCGCTGTCAACGATCACACGCTCGCTGTTCTCCCAATCCACCCCGATTCGCCGGTCCTCAAATATCAGACAGTCAAGGAATATAATCTGAACAGACATTAATAACAGACCGGAAGAGTGTCAATCACATACCGCAGCCACCTTTGAGAATGTTGAGAGACGCGGAAACACGATTCGCTGTTTTAAATACATCAGATGAGTCGGCGGGGAGGACGGACGACGTACCTTCAGCTAGACATGATGCGAGCCATCCAAATCATGACTAAAAGGAAGGGAAGTAAAAGACATAGACTATAGGATTTGGGCGCGAGATAATATCGACATCGAAGCCAGAGCTAGCCAGAGCATCACAGACCCAGATGAGCGGCAGCCACAAGCGCAGGGGTCCAAGTCATCCAGATTTAGCAGAAGGGAATTGATGGGTCACAAGAGCACAGAACGTAGGTTTGGAGGGGCATTCAACGGGGCACAGTAGGGCACAGTGGAGGAAGGGAGGGGAAGAGATGGAGGGAAAAGACAAGAGACGTGGCGATGGTTGACCATCAATCACGCCATATCAACACACGTGTGTCGGAGTTTTAATGACTTGGGGAATTTTTCAAATCGCCACGCACTCAGTGACACTTTATTACTGCAAGATTTCGCGTGAATGTTTCCGCACGAGCGGGGTGGTGCTTGAACACGACCGGCGAGAATACAGTGTCTCTGGGACTGGGTGTTTTGTGCCAGATACGTAGTCTTGGCGTTCGGATATATATGCCGATATTTACCGCCATCGCTACAGCGCCAATCAATGATGAGCTACATTGGGTTCGCCCGGAGCTATGTAGTCTACGACGGCTACATATACACCCAATTGCCTATGATGAGCTATTTCGCACAATATAATCAACCGGGCAACAAATTCTCAGATGACTTTTCCTGATGGACGGTGGACTTGCCCGTGCAGGAGATGAGGAGAACTCTGATGCCGAGGCCGAAGAAGCGGTCCCCGTAGCTCTTGGTCGTGGTCAACGTAAGAAGATGGCTATCAGGGCTCCCTTTGGGAGGAGCACTAATGTATTTTTTTGGTAGATTTTTCGCAAAATTGGCATGTCGTAGAATCGCTTTTTTAGCCTATTTAAGGCTTCAAAAAATTTGGTGTTCATTCTCCCAGCGTCACCGTCACCAACGCCAAAAGTGTCAGTTCAGAGGGCCGCGTCACGCGTCACCTGAACACTCGGTCGAAATGATACAGTATATCCTAGTTTTCTAGCTTGGCCGATGGAACACCTAGCAACAAATCAATTACGCCAGTACGACTTCACGACTCGAATTAATCAGAGAGGACTCCTATCCAATTTGTAACCAACTCGACAACATGTACTAATACGTAACAAAACAATTCACAGCCTGAGCAAACAGCTTGATCCTGAACTTGTTCATCTCACAAATTATCATTGGAAGAGCTCGCCTGAGAGCTTCCATGGACTCTTGTCTGTTGTACACACGTGTTTCTCCATTCTCATCCTTCGGGACTCGGGAGTTTCAGTAAACGAGGTAAGAGTTAAATCTGCTGAAACGTCTGTCTGGAGAGACTCGGAATAACTCGGGAGTCCACGAGGTCATTCAAACCTCATCAGTGCTCTTGTTGCATCTAGAGTTATGGGGTCTGAATAGATGGCGCCCAGCCAGACTTGGCCGCGGTTGGTCTCGCGTCCGTCAATCGTCGTTGACCGGTCTCCTTCCGTTCCGCGCTGATCGTCGTCATTGCACTTGCATCGCATTACCCCAGCTCTTGAACGGCCTTCCAAAGTGCGGACACTGTCCCTGTCTCGCAGCTGAATATTTCAACAATGGTCGGTCACTGAGGACTTCTCCTCGTAGATCTGACTCATCTCTTCTGGACGCATTTATTTTATTAAAACCTACTTTATTTGAAATCCACGACATCCACAGGTGAGGAGGTGTCAGAAAGTGTCTGGAAGTGTCCAGATACCTTGAGGCTTGGGCTTGGCGACTTTCTAATCAAAACACTTTCCCAACTGATTCTCATCATTTAATAACTCTGATATCCCCGACAAAGACGATATCATCTACACTGCATGCTCGGTGCTGGGGGATGGAGTGAATAGCTTCGTTGAGCTGAAAACCCCTTTGTGGTCGCCTATTCGACGAGGACCCAGTTCTATGAGGTCGTCGAGCATGGGTGTTCCTTTTGTCGTTTGTTCCTTTTCTCAATTATCCGGATCTGAGACTTGGACAGGACTGCCAGCTGCCAAATGGAGCCCATCTCGGAAAACATCCGGACCTCCATTCACATATTACCTGGCGCTTACATAAATCGACCCTGGGATCTCGCTGACATCCTTGGTTTCATGACCCAGTTCAGGAACTGACCGCCGGCTAGATTCGTATGCAATTCTCGAGATGGACCAAACTGAGGTGGCGTAAGGGAATCAATAATGCCCGACGCGACATATATGCGGCTGGACTGTATATAAAAGGCGACGGATTCACGGTTTCTCTCATCGGTCTTCTCTTAGGCCATCCTCTCCTTCACTTCGAAGTTCCATGCATCTGGCTTCTTCTATCGTCGCCTTTTCTGTGCTTTCGGGCACCATTGCAGCTTCCCTTGGGCCCATCGCCAATCTCCCGATCGTCAACAAGGTCATTAAGCCCGATGGCTATTCTCGCTCGTACGCTCGCACATTTTTTTTTCACTCCCAGAAAATTCCAACACATTGGTTTAGCACCGTCCTTGCCGGGGGTGTGTTCCCCGGGCCCCTCATAAAAGGCATCAAGGTTTGAGTTTTTCTCTCTCTCAATATATCTTTAAGTATCCGGTCTCTTCAAGGGCAACCGTTTTCTTCTCAATGTGGAGGTGAATTTCGTCCCCCCTGCCTTGCGAGGCTGTCTGGGTGCCCGAACAAGCAACTCAATTTTACCCCAACAGGACAAGCTCACGGATAACACCATGTTGAGAAGCACGAGCATTGTACGGTTTCTCAACATCCAGTCAGGAAAGTAATTGATCTTGTGTCTTAGCACTGGCATGGTTTTTTCCAACGAAACACAAGCTGGGCCGATGGGCCTGCGTTCGTTACACGTGAGATTCCTGCCTACATTCAAGATATTGTACCCTGATGATCGTGCATTTAGAATGCCCCATTGCAGCAAACCATTCGTTCCTGTACGACTTTACTGTTCCCGGCCAAGCAGGTATGACACCCATCATAGAATCAGCCGACGCCAGCGTTCCTAACGATCGTGTCAACCAGGCACCTACTGGTACCACAGTCACCTATGTTTGTGTCTTGTCTACTTAATTAGAGCCCCGGATTGACATCTTATGCAGCAACCCAGTACTGCGATGGCCTTCGAGGGGCCATGGTTGGTTCGTATGAACGTGCTAAATTATGACCGAATCTGACGTTGCGATCGTACAGTTTATGACCTGTTCGATCCGCATAGATTTTGCGAGTCCTGTTTCCTCGATAAGTGTCCAGTACCTGACCTGAATATTTTCAGTGTATGATGTCGACGACGGTAATCTACTAATTCTACAGTCTACCGCCAGTCAGCTAAAACCACGCTGCAGACTCGACAGTAATCACCCTCGCAGATTGGTACCACTACCCAGCTACTAGGCAGGCATTTGGTTAATTGCGTTCTGAAATGGTGTCCTGACAATTTAGTCCAGTGCTCCCCTCATTCCCGTCGCGAACTCGACTTTGGTATCTACTTTTACTCCTGTTCTTCCATTATGGGTGTCTAATCTTGCGAAAGATCAACGGACTGGGCCGATACAAAGACGGGGTATGTCTCATTTCCTTTCCTACCTTGCGTTAACGAACATTACCCATGCAGCCCACATCTGCACCATTGGCAGTGATCAATGTTAAGAAGGGCTTACGCTACCGGTTCAGACTCATCGCGATCTCTTGCGAGTATGTCCTCGTCATCTTCTGCGCGCCGATTACTTCTGACGGAAACGCAGTCCCAATTACGAGTTTAGCATCGATGGGCACACTATGACGATCATCGAAGTGGATGGTGTCGACCACAAGCCTCTCACCGTCGATTCGTTGCAAATATTCGCAGGTCAGCGCTATTCGTTTGTACTCAACGCAAACCAGAAAGTCGGTAACTACTGGGTATGTGCCTCACTTTCCCCTAAATTGGGATCTCAACTTATTTGAGCAGGTCCGGGCAAATCCGAATATCGGAATCACGGGCTTCGCTGGGGGCATAAATTCTGCTATCTTGCGCTATGCTGATGCTCCCCGTACGGAGCCAACGACCAACTCCACGGGGACAAGCGCCCTCGTCGAAACTGCGCTGCACCCTCTCAAGCGCACGCCAGTGCCTGGCAAACCCTTCCCTGGCGGCGCGGATGTCAACATCAACCTCAAAGTCGCCCTGGACTTCACCACGTTCAAGTTCACGGTCAACGGCGCGGTATGCTCTCGGTTCTCAATTGCCTTATTACGATTTGGCTGAGTGTCCCTTGTGCTTTGAGACATTTGTTCCGCCCACCGTTCCGGTCTTGTTGCAGATTCTCAGCGGCGCGCAAGCCGCCCAGGATTTGCTCCCGTCGGGCAGCGTGTACACCTTGCCGCCGAACAAAGTCATCGAGATATCGATCCCTGGCGGTTCACCTGGAGCTCCTGTACGTCGACTTCCCCGTCCCGCGACGCGTGAGCTAACATGATTCCAGCATCCGTTCCATCTTCACGGCGTACGTTGAGAAAATTATCGTCTATCGTTCTTGCTCACGTTCCCCCAGCACAACTTCCATGTGATTCGCAGCGCTGGCAACGACACGTACAACTTCAAAGATCCGGTTAGTAATCTTTGTCATGCACCATCTGGAGGCTGATGGTTCCCGATAGGTCATTCGCGACGTCGTTTCCACAGGACCATCGACTACGGACAATACCACATTCAGGTGAGAGACCCTCCCTTTCCTTTTTCATTACATCCGTCTTAACGGCTCTCAGATTTGTCACCGACAACGCCGGCCCCTGTAATTTTCTGTCTTGTTGTTTCCGCAGCAACTCGCTGACCATTCTCTTATACAGGGTTCTTGCATTGCCACATCGACTGGCATCTCGAGATGTGAGCGCCAAATGACCCGAATTCCCTCAAGTTGACTGACCAGTCTCGCAGTGGTCTCGCGGTGGTCTTCGCTGAAGACACGGGCACCCTGGCAAAGGAGAAGACTCCCAAGTCATGGAAAGATCTCTGCCCGATCTACGACGGCCTCAATCCAAATCAACTCTAATAATCCTAATGCTCGCCGCGGAGACTACATTCCTTCCCCACCTCCCCTCACTCAACGTCCATTGCTGATAGTACACACTACTTTCATAGGGATATAATAACTCTCGGACTCTTTAATGTAATCAGGGACGTACATATAGCGTTTGTGCATTTAATCAATAAATTCTCGCATTTTTATCAACAAGTTGAACTCGACAAAGTCTGAGCGCCTGTTCAATTCGGAGAGCTTAAGGCAGTCTCCTATCTTTTTGGGTCGCTTTGTTCACCAAGCCACAACTTTCGTTTGTCAAGAAGGCGGAAGGGTGAGATCGGGCCGCAAATGGCAATAAATCTTCCCAATCTGTATTGTTTGCGGGGGGGAGGGGGGGGGGGGGGGGCACGTGCTGAAGTGAGCGTGGGAACCCTCTTTGGCGTTGACGCGGCTACGCGTCTTTCCCATCCACTTCGCCGCCTGCACAAACTTGCATTAATATTGAGATGGTTCGCAGCCCATGTCTCGCTTCATTTCTCTCTCACATATGTGTATATCCAGTCTGCTGTTCCAGCGTTCGGAATGAGCCTTCTGTGCATCGCAGGTGGATCCACAGCGTTCTACACCAAGGGCTCCATTCCGTCCTTCGTTGCGGGCTTGTTGTGCGCGGTCTTATCGCTCGGGACACTGTTTTCAGCCTGATAGAGACGCTTTTCTCTTTCTGCCAGGGTCGGCATGCTGTACCTCTGGAGCGGGGCCCAGATCTCCGAGGGCGACACGCGAGGTATACAAGGCGCATTCTGTGAGTCAATATGTGGAGTTTGAGGTTGAGAGGACTAGCACTGATGGTAAATTGCGTTCCAAGATGCCTCTGCGCTCCTCTCTGCCTCGTCTCTTCCCCGTGTGGCAAAAGGGCCGATACCCAAGCTCCTGGCCGCATCCTCGGCCGTCATGGGCTTCTACTATGGGCGCATTCTGTTTTATGCTTGAATGCTTATTTTCTGTACCTATCGATCTGAGATATGTATCAGCGCTTTCCTTTCGCTGGTGGTTGGTTGTGGTCATTTTCTCTCAGAATCTACTGCTATCATTCCCCGCCTGACGTGTAAGACTTCAAAGTTTCCACTTCTAGCCGGGCTCACCACCGGCTAGTAGTTTTTCTATTAAAATCAGCGAAACTGGATCGATTCATTGCTGTTGAATCCAGATTCTCTCGATCATCTGGCTCTTGAAGTTCGCTTGTCTTTCGAATTACTCTTCGAATGTTCTGAGAGAGTCAATACAGGACAACAAGATTCCTCGTACAATAATAATTGAACAACAACTGCCCGGACAGAATCCAAGCCCACGTCAACATGTACGTATACACATTATTATTTCATCCTGTATTTTCTATTCGTCCTGGTTCGTCCTTTGGGCCGTCAGGATCTTGTGCGTCCTTCTCAGCATCACACGGGGATGTCGCGCGAGTGATAGTTGCTAATGATGGTACAGTCGTGGCGCAGGACGGTGGGATCGTCGCGACTGCCGCCATCACTGCTTGTCGCCGTCGTTTCTCGGCGCGCGGATTGAGGATCAGCGCGGCAATGACAACTACGCCATCCAGTACCTACAACACTCAGCAAATAGTTTAACACAGTAAATCAGCGACTCACCACAACCAAAGTATATGTGATTCCAGCGATGATATCGAACTCGTCTTTGAACGCCAGCGACAGGTCCGAAAACACGCCTTGAGGTCGTAAACAACATAAATCAACTCTGTTTCGATGCATGAGGAAAGCGCGACGCACCCCCAAGCATATCCACAACCATGAACGCGATGGAGATGCCCACGACCTCGCGGTGGCGCCAGATCTCGGCGTACTGCGGGAGCAGGGCAAGCGAAATGAGCACGGAGCTGAACACGCCGTAGAACTGCACCGCGCGCGCGCCCGCGGCAGTGCCCGCGCGGTGCGCGGGGCGCACGGCACAGACCAAACCCGCCTCGAGCCCTCCGACGGCGAGCATCGCGCCGAGCGCCAGGAGGTTCGCGGTCGTGCGTGAGCGTTTGCTATTATAGTATTGGCACTGGGAATTGCGGAGTCAGTTTTGTGAGGTAATTGGAGCAAAGGCGAGCAGACGACGCACCTGGCCCCAGGAGACGAGCGAGAGGAAGCCGAAGAGCTGCGGCTGCAGGATGAGCGGGATGTTGAGGTCTTGGACGATCGAGTAGGCGCCGAGGAAGGCCGCGGAGATGCCCCACATCAAACTGCACGCACGTTGTTTGATTCATGAGTAGGTTGGGAATTTGGAGTGGGACGCACACAAGCCATGGCGAGAGCCCATCTGTGGACTTTTCACGCCAGCTTTTCCACACTTGCGGTATCAACTGCGCGGTCCAGCAGACAGCGCCTTCAGGTATGCGTGTAAGCTGGCACTCTACGGTTGGAATGATTTTAACGGACGCACCGATCGTGCCCAGGACGTTTTCAGCAACAGCGTTGGCGGGCATCTTCAATTCCAAGGCCCTCTAACGAGTGGATAAATAGATCCGAGGAAGAAAAGCGGATGACAAAACCATGGAGGTGGCGTCATAGTTCAGCCGTTGACTCGTACAATTTAGTTCCGTGCGGGGCGCGGTCCGGTGGTTATCGGGTAACCTGGTATAATAAGCATTGCGTCGCAGGGGGAAACGGTAGAGTGTTGTCAGTGGACTACAATTACAGAGACCTGCGCGACTCTGTAGTAAGTGGGGGGAGGCCGTACTGTAGATGGTGGCGCGTTTTAACTTTGCCAGATCATCCGAGACTCGTATTGCGATCGCGCGATGTGCCTGCTTTGGATGATCCACATCTGTGGTTGTGGTTTTGAAGTTGACGGATACAGGGTTTCGGTCCCCTTATGCGTCAGCCCTACCATGTTTTCTGGGGAATCACTGCATGCATGGCCCGCTGGCAAACAACCGGATGCCGACGGGGAGAAAGAAGCCACACAAGGAGTTCAAGTGTGAGGTTTGGCGGCCAACTTGAAGTTTCAGTTGACATGTCGAATGCTTTCTGCGACTTCCGACCCAAGCGCGTTGGAAAACTAAACGAGTCGGGGAAAGCCGGGGTCATCGGGACAGCCTCTTGGCTATAGTTGGCTAGCAATAATAGAGTTCAAGTAGAAGTTCCTCGGCGCTAGGAGTGTTCCAGGATTTCGGCCATGTCGACGTGAATGGGCGTTAAAGTGAGAGGAGTAAAAACGTCGGTAAGTTCCGATAAGCGTTTGTGAAGCTGTTGCGATTAATATTGTTGAAAAATGGATTGATCCAGATTGAATCTCGACTCGGATTGAAACTGCGTTGGAGTTTCGATCCTCCTTTTTTGTTCACTGATCGAAAAAATGGAGGAGGACGTGAGAGTGGAATGCTGGTCCGAGGACTGGAGCCTGGTATAAATCATGTACAATTTTTGTACAGATACAAGCTCTATCGTCTCAGAGCATACAAAGTCTTCCCGTAGTAGAAACCAGTCATGGTCGATGTAGCGGCTAACATAGCCGGTATGGGTCCCTTCGACACACGAGGGACAGAAGACAGGAGTAGTACGGCCGATGCGCCTGGATTTCAGCAAGATTACTGAGGCCCGGTCCTATACAAAGATTTAACGACTCACCCAGTGCGCTCTCTATCCCACTCGGCTGCCCCTTACGAATTCGGTCGCCAGCCCATAGGTACAGCACGCCAACACTGACCTCGGTTAGTGCTAGTACGGCGATGCATGGTTCAGCTCACCCAACGCCGGCGACCAGAGACGGAATGCTGCGAGTTCTGGCGAACCCGGTCAATCCGCCCACTATGCACAGACCGCCCATGGTGAATGCAGGGTAAGCAGACTAGGTTTTAATCAACATCGTTTAGAAAAAATACAGGGAATTGTCATACCATAATTGAAGGGTTAGTTGGAGAATTGAATGGAGCCTGCTGGTTGCCTGGTCGTCTGTGAGAGTTAGGGTGAGAGTCAAGAATCCATCGTGTGAGGACCTCGTGACTTCGTACCACCACCATCTTTTGGCGGTGAATGCGAAATTGCCAGGCCCTCCACTGCGATAATGCAGTTAGGGCCCGGTACGGGTCCTACCACGTTCATGTGGCCCCAGAGAGGGAGAAGGGCCGAAAAACCCAGTCTGCAGACCGTACACGTCGCGGACCCGATGAGCATCGGCTTAGACTCTAGAACGACATCAATGTCACGTAACTCCGTCTTGACGGCGATGCTTCGCTGGCACATCTGCCCGCCTCTTCGAGCACAACTCCTTGACCTCGACGCCGTCGAACGACGCTCAGCATCCCTCTGCCACGACACCATCCTCCAGCCATCATCGGCCATCGATAACGCCGTGTGACCGAGCATCGACTTGGCGCCGACCCGCGCGCGAGAATCCTAGCCTCTTCGAGTACATCCCAGCGGCTACATCGGGCCACTCCACAGTCTACCGAGCCTCTGCCTGCCACTGCCTGGCTCACAGAGGCCTAGCACCGGCCGCACCCGTATAACAACAGCAGACCTGCGATGGCGAGTCTGATGTGGGTCCCGAAGGAGACCTAACGCGACGCGCGGCAGGGCCGTTGCTCTGCTGAATGCCGGACGCACATGCGTCGCACGGTGAGCCTGCTACGATAACGCAAATGGGACCTGAAGTTCACGCGCGATTAGACTGTAAAAGAGAGCGGAAGATCTGCCCTTCAAGCATTCCCCTCCGCGCAATCCCTCGCAGAAAGGCACGAGAGACAGAACCCTGGCAGACCATCCCTTCCCGCACGTCGTCCTTGATAGCCCACACAAGGCGCGCAAATCGGACAAAGGCGTCTTCCAGCAGCCCGCTGACCGCAACGAGAAGCCTAGGGAATCCCCCCGATCCCGCAAAATTTACCACCGCTCTGAGGGCTCTCCAGCTCTCGACCTCGAAACCACCTCGGGCTCAACGCTCGTCCTCGACGACGAGGACGTCTTCGACCCTCATCAGCGCCCCATACACCCTCTTCGCAGTCGCTACCTCGTACCCACGGACGTCTCCCCGACACACGCCCAGGTCCCTCTTCCTCCCCCGAGCAGCACTGCCACGAGCGACGACGGTACCGACGACGCTGACCTCGACGACGAGGACGAGATGAACAACGACGTCACCATGACCCAGGCGCCGCCGCAGCCACAAGGTGCCGCACCACCCATACCCCCGCCGGACGCGCAGGCTCAAGCCATGGCCGCGCAGGCCGCTCAAGCCCGTGCCCAGGCTGCCCAGCTCCAGGCACAGGTCCAGGCGCAGGCTGCCGCCGTGGCACTGGCAAATGCCCAGGCGCTCTTCGCGCCTGCACCTTTCGTCCGCCCCACCGCACAGGAGATCATCGCGCTGGTGCCCACTGGCCGCGCGGATAACCCCCACCTCGCGACACTACCGGCGCAGCTCGCGCCTACCAACAACAGACACGGCCGCGCCCCGTACATGAAGAACGAAGGTTTCTTCAGCAACCCCGTCATCACCACCCGCCGCGCCTACTCTAACACCATGGGGACGCAGTTCGACCACATCGAGACCGACCGCGACTCATACCTCGCGTTGGTCATCTTCCTGGGTGGCCAGCGGCTTTTCAACCTCCTCCCCAACATCCTCGACGACATCGCCGAGGCCACTTCAGCCATCGTCAGCAGGGCCGAGATGACACTCTCTCGCCCCATCCCCAAAGTCGTCCAGACCAACAACTGGAACAAGAGGTACCTCGCGCCCATGGTCGTCTACGCTCACTTCTCAGACCCAGGCCAACGCACCCAGATACTGAACCAGGGGATATTTGCAGTGAACAAAGAGCTGGCATGGTCTACCCAGACACTCGACCCCACGAGGCGCTCCTGGACTGTGGGCGTCTTCAGCATCCTTGGGTCTACCCAGAAGATCCCTCTACTCCTCGACTGCGCCCGCGTTGCCGCCACCAACGCCCTGCTCGACGACCCCGCCATCGTCACCCAGATAGCCCAGATGACCCAAGGCAATAACGGGCTCACCGCGTTCGAACGCGCGCTCATCGTCGCCAAGTCCATCGACGCTCAGTTCTTCCCCCACGCCGATAACCCTCTCATCGCCCTCTTTGTCCGACCGAGCAACGACAACGAGGACGACAACGAGGTGCTTAACACCATGCTCCGCGTCAAGACACTCGCGCACGGGATGTTCGCGTTCACCCCCAAGTCCTTCAATGGCGAGCCGACCGAATGCGTGATGTGCAAGGCGGATACCCACCTCGTCTACTGCTGCCCGTTTCCCTTCGGCCCCCACGGCGTCGGCACCACCAATGGCTGGTGGGGACCACCCGACCAGATGTCGAAGATCACCGAGGGCCCTCTGGCGCTCCACCCCACCGGCGGCAACGGCAACAATGGGGGGAATGGCGGAGGAGGACGCAACGGCAGCGGCAACGGTGGCGGCGGCAACGGCGGCGGCGGACGCAATGGTGGCGGTCGCAATGGAGGCCCCTACAGCAACAACAACAACGGCGGAGGACGCCCGCTTGGTGGAGGTGGTCGGAACAATGGCGTTGGTGGTGGCCGCAACAACGGTGGCCGCAATGGCAATGGTTGATCTCGCGAGGGACGGAATTTTATTCTTTATTTCTATGTTCTCCGTCCTCGTTACCAGCTCGTTTACCAGCTCTCTGTACGCCGGCGCGCTGCTCAACCAGCTACCCCACTGTTGAATACACTGTTACCCATTGAAATATATCTTGCCCATTTTCCTTTTCCTTCGCGCGCGTCACTGTGAACACCCAGAAAGGAAATTATTTGGATCCCTCAATATCAATGACGATTTTCTAAAAAGATGGGGGGCCCCCAGGTTTTCCTATAAACCGAACATCATACCTGGGTCAGGGACCAGAAGAAGCCGTACAAGAGTGTACGCAACCCGAACCCGCCACATATACTGACCACGTCCTACAGACGAGGGACAGGAAACGGGGGAGGGATACGCGTAGTTGTACTCAAGGGGGCCGATCCTCCCTCGAGTACAATTACGCCGCAACGGCGGGGCTTATTCAAGCCGGGGTCCGCCGGCCAGCAGTCCTGGTATGTGGGTTGTGGAACGGCGCGCTCCCACGAGGCGCGTCGGGAAACAACCTTCAACCCCTTTTTGAGGCAAGACGCCAACGGCCTTAGCGCGGCCGTTGGCGTGTCTCTTATTCTGCAACCAACAAAAATCCAACTAACACAACAATTTTATCTAATCTAGGACGCAAAGACACCAGCGCGGCAGGGCACAACACGAGAGCTAGAGGGGAAGGTGGCTCTGCCACCGGTCACCAGCTCCCCGATGAAGGCTCTCGTTCTGGAGGGGATTTGGCAGACGGCCGCCCGGAGGAAACTCGGGATGGCCACCAACCCCCTAGGGGAAGGAGTCGTTCCCGAGGATCTGATGATGGGCGTCTTGACGCAACTCCGGGCACGATAGGTGCACCGGGGGGCACCGATAATGGTGTTAATGCGCGGTACGCGCAGGGGCCGGTGATACACCCACCCCCACCCCAAATGGGGAACGCAGAACGCGTTGGCAGACCTACACGGAATGTCAGACAGCCAATACGGCTGAGCCAGAATGGCTGGGACGATTTAAATACCCACCTCGAGAACGATGGTAGAAATACCCCCCACCGAGTCCACCCCGCCAGAGTCCGAGCCCAAACCCAACTCCGCCACGAGCACCGAGCCCAGAACGGGAGTTACCTGTGTCACCCACACCTCCTCCTGTTCCACCGCTGCCTCCACCTGCTCCGCCTCCGCAACAACAACCTCCACCTCCCAGGCCAGCTCCACACGTAGGTCCTGCTGATCACCCGTATGAGCGACGAATGTATCCTGGTGCTGCGGGACTGGACAATGGAGGGAGAAATAAAACTCTGAAAGCTGCGGTCAAAATTGCAGCATTAAATATATATGGCCACGGAAACATCAATGTTTACCATGATGACAACAAGTGGTTCAACATATGGCAGATAATGCGTGAACAGAAAGTCGGGGTACTGATAGTGGGTGAAGCTCACATGAATGATGAACGACGGGACGACATTCAAACCCTCTTTGGTAGAGTGATCAAAATAGAATACTCGAAAGACCCGGAGACCGCCAACGCGAAAGGCATAGCCTTCGTCCTGAACAAGAACCTGGTTAGTACAGATGACATTAAAACAAGGGAAATAGTACCAGGGCGAGCGATGCTGCTCGAAATGAGAAATGCCGATGGCAGCCCACTCTCAATTCTCGGCGTCTATGCTCCGAACTCTCCTGGTGAAAACACAGCATTCTGGATTGAAATAAGGGAGTTCTTCGAAAGCCACCCAAGGATACGGAAGCCAGATGTGGTCGGGGGCGACATGAACCTTGTCGAGGACGCTCTTGACAGACTGCCATCGCGACCGGATGCGAATGCACCAGTGGAAGCGCTAGATGATCTAAAGAGATCCCTTCGACTCGTGGATGGCTGGCGGGAAACATACCCCACAACGCGCGCATACACATACCACCAGACTCATACCGGCTCACAGTCCCGCATAGATCGAATCTACGTGAAACGCGACCAATTCCAACAGACACTGGAGTGGGAAATCAAGTCGGTGGGAATTCGCACTGATCACAGAATGGTCACCATGAATCTTACCACCGAAAATGCTCCGACGATCGGGCACGGCAGATGGGTGTGGCCTGCGCATCTCATACGAGACAAAAAGCTCACGGAATACATACATGAGCGGGGACTCACCCTACAGGCTGATCTGGAGGTAGTGACACGCTGGACCCAACGTAACCCAGGGTACAATGAGCAAACACTGTGGGCCAAGTTCAAGCTAGACATAACAAAGAAAGCCCGTGAACGTGCCAAAATAGCAGTTCCAAAACTGATCCAAGAGATTGCAGAACTAGAGACGAAGCTGGACATAATCATGGCAGAACCGGATTTGACCGAAGAGGAAAAGAAACTATTGGCAGCAATACTTACTGAAAAATTAGCGCGGCTACAGCAGCAACGCCACCAGACGACACGGATGAGCGTCCAGATGAAGAACAGGCTTGAAGGCGAGATTATTGGAAGGTACTGGTCAAGGATCAACAAGCCAAATAAACCTCGGGAAATAATTCACCGACTGAAAAAGGAAACCGAGGCCCCCAACGGGGGGCCAGTTCTATACGAAACCGACTCCAAAAAGATGGCAACAATGGCCAGAAACTACCACAATAAAATCCAATCAGACCGCCTTAACACGGAGCCGAACGTGCGAGAGGGAAAAATCCGAACCGTCCTGGGACGCACCTCAAAACAGGTCACACCAGAACAAGCCGCAAAACTGAAGCTGAGGCTGACGATAGAAGACGTCCGGATAGCTCTTCGCCTATCCTCCAACTTCAAGGCCCCAGGATTAGATGGCATCCTATACGAGTTGTGGAAAACTTTAGATGCGAGACACAAGACAGCTGTATCTCTAAGTAAACCCGCCTTCGATGTACTAGGGGCAATGCTTAAGGTATACAATGGCATCGAAGAACACGGCATGGTCGTGGGAACCGGCTTCTCGAAGAGCTGGATGTGTCCCTTATACAAGAAAAATGATAAGTCTGAGATCGCAAACTACAGACCGATTTCATTGTTGAACACAGACTACAAAGTTTTTACCAAAGCTCTCACCATCAAGCTGGCTGTAGTAGCGCCCCAACTGATACACCCAAACCAAGCTGGCTTTGTACCGGGACGCCACATCTACGACCAGATCTGGCTAACCAAAAGGATAATAGAACTTGCGGAAGCCACCGAAAGAAAGGGAGTGATCGTGGCGCTTGACCAGGAAAAGGCATATGACAAGATAGAACATGACTATCTTTGGCGGGCACTGCGCAGCTATGGGATCCCCGAGGAATTTATAAGTACAATTAAAGCGTTATACAGTGATGCATTCACATACGTGATTGTTAACGGCGAGACTAGCGAGCGACCTTTCAAGGTCACCCGGGGTGTACGGCAAGGTGACCCCCTCTCGTGTCTCCTCTTTGACCTTGCAATAGAACCCCTAGCAGAATCGCTTCGGCAGTCTGACCTAAAAGGTTTCAAGATTGCCGGCGTACACGAGAGGCTGATCGCGACTCTATTCGCCGATGACACACTTGTTTACCTAGACTGGGGTGATGACTTCGGAGACCTAATTGCGATACTAGATGAATGGTGCATCGCGGCTGGCGCAAAATTCAATATAAGTAAAACGGAAATGATACCAATCGGCAGAATAACATACCGAGACGACGTGCGAGGATCCCGTCGCGTTAATGGGGCAGACGGGACCATTATACCAGCCCACATAAAAATTGCGGCCGAGGCCGAACCAATCCGGACCCTAGGGGCATGGGTCGGAAACGGTGTAGACCAAACTGAGACATGGGCACGCACCCTGGAAAAAATTGACGCAGCCCTCGACCAGTGGGATCTCGGCCACCCAACAATGGAAGGACGAAGACTCATCGTCTTGATGGTAGTTGGTGGCATGACCCAGTACCTGGCCAAAGTCCAGGGCATGCCGAAAGATGTCGAAGACAAAATTGAAAAGCGTATCAGGCACTTCCTATGGGCAGAGAAGACCAATGTAACAATAAACCAGGAGACCGTATACACACCGGCTGAAGAAGGCGGCCGCAACTTGCTTGACATTGTGACGCGCAACGAAGCTATCTCAATCACGTGGTTAAAATCCTACCTGACATTTGGCAAGGACCGAGCACTGTGGGGGTATGTGACCGACGAAATCATGTCGGAAAAGGCCCTAGGGGCCGATGCAAATGTGGAAAAATCTTTGAGGATGAACCCGTTCCTCCAAACGTGGCGGCCAAAATTAGAGGACCTGAGTAAAGACCTGTCGAGAATGGTCAAAGTTGCGAACAAATACGACATGAAAATGGAAGGCCTCGCCGTGTCAAGAGAGATCCAACGGGACATGCCCATATGGTACCACAAACAATCAGCAGCGAGCCGCGCACTCTTTAACTTAGGACCCGAAGTTATATGCCTACGCAAAAACCACAAAGTGCGACTCGTGGGAGATGCTGAAACCCTAGCCTGGAGGATTGGATCCGTGAGGCATCGACCTCGACGAGACTGTGACTGCAACGCATGCAAGGAAACACGAAGGGAGTGCAGACCGAGGCGGTGCCAAAACCCGCACAAATGTTACCAACGAGCAGCAAACATGATTAACTCGCTCAAAAATAAATGGAACCCACTGCAACCCCAGCCAGAAGACTATGAGGGAGACCAGGACGTTGACAGAGAGCCCCCGGACCTGGATATAGTGGAGTTTAATCCACAAGTTACTGTTCAAGGAACCATAGCGGACACCTTCCGCATCTTCACAGAGCCCGAGGGGACGCCGGACACAAGCAACACCGCACCGAACACGAGGTTCCAACCAGACCCGAACACGCCAACAATAATCGTTTACACCGACGGCTCCGCATCAAGCAATGGAAGCGAAGACACGAAAGCAGGCTCTGGAGTATTCTATGGTGCCGGAGATGTACGTAACCGCGCCATCAGGGTCCCAAATGAACTGGGACCATCGAACCAGGTCGGGGAAGTACTGGCAATAAAAGAGACAATCGAAGACTGCCCGAAGGATGTGCCTCTGAGAATCATAAGTGACTCAAAATATGCAATAGACGGACTCACAACACACCTGTCAAAGTGGGAAGCGGAAGGCTTCCGTGTGACGTCAAACGGGGAATTAATCCAAGCCACAGTTGCAAAGTTGCGAGAACGGAAGGCGAATACAAGCTTCCAATGGGTAAAGGGCCATTCCGGAGTAGCGGGTAACGAAGGAGCAGATAAGCTTGCCAGCGAGGGAGCGAACAAAGAGCAACCAGATGTGAT
The DNA here is from genome assembly GCA_029204085.1 of Mycena sp. CBHHK59/15. Lineage (NCBI taxonomy): Eukaryota > Fungi > Basidiomycota > Agaricomycetes > Agaricales > Mycenaceae > Mycena > Mycena sp. CBHHK59/15. Next base: position 188,025 of record JARGXW010000122.1, read on the forward strand.
CGACAGCATAGTTCAACCAGACCTGGTTCTGCCAGGTGCAAAACTACAGGCAATGACACAATCCCTCGCTTATAAAATCATACGCCAAATAAAGATGAAGAAAGAGAGATACCAAGATGCGCTGGACAGACGTACCACGATCAGCAACATGGAATTTGCCCAGGGAGCCGCGGAAAACGCGAAAGGAGAAACACCGACAAAGAGGAAAATCTGGCGAGCCACAAGGCACAAAGACTTCGCGAGGAATGTCCGCTTCTTCATGTGGATGCTAATACATGGAGGATACAAAGTAGGAAAACATTGGGAACATATCCCAACACACGAGTGGAAAGGATCATGCAAGCACTGCTCTGGGCCTGATCCGGACACAATGGTATTTGAATCAATGGAGCACATACTCACAACTTGCGATGTCAATGGCCAGAAACAGATTTGGGACCTAGCAAGTGAGCTCTGGCATCTCAAAACGGGGGACGACCTCCACCCGACAATGGGGGAAATAATGGCCTGCGGGGCAATGACCCGCGGCGACAAAGGCACAACACGTTTGTACAGGATTGTAGTCTCAGAATCTGCGCACCTGGCATGGAAACTCCGGAATGAACGAGTAATTCAAGAAAAACCTGCCGCATCTGAGCGGGGAATCCAGAATAGATGGTGCAAAGCAATAAATAACAGATTAAATTTGGACTGCTTACTGACAAACGAGCTGAAGTACGGAAAGAGAGCGATTGAAAGATCACTTGTCAAGATGACTTGGCGAAAGGTCCTGAAGGACGAAGACAGACTCCCTACCGAGTGGACCAGGGAGACCGGAGTTTTGGTGGGTGTCGGCTGAGGAGATGAGGAAGGACTAGCTTGCTAGTCTGACCGATGATTCTTCGTAAGCTGAAACCCCACACGCAGTGTCGCGAGGAATCGGACACCAGTGCCTTTGGGCGTTTCTTCGGGTGGTTGTATCGTCTGGCCGGGTTATTACTCCAAGGCCTCCAACTAGCGGGTGGAAGAGAGACGACTTGGTCGGCTCGGATGATCCAAGGGAAGCGCCTGCCTACGAGACGTGGAACGCGGTGACGGGAAACAGAAACTTGAGCCTCTGTTATTCTCGACCACTAACCCAAACGCTCCACAAAAAAAAAAAAAAAAAAAAAAAGAATCCATCGTGTGACTGCATGTGGTGGGGAAACACGTGAGGCCTTGTTTGGGTCTAGCCTCACGCTCGTAGGGTTAGGGTTTCCAGCGATTATTATTCCTTTTGCCTTCATCCAACCTTCCTCTATTCTCCGGTTTTTTATGCTCCTGGCTGTTGCACAAATGACTTTTTTTCTAATGGAACTTGTCTCGCGATTCCGATGGTGATCTGTCAGCATGAAGGACGGCCATGGGGAAACGACTCCGAGGAACGGACACGCACAACTACCGTTACAGTAGTTGGCGGCTATCCTGGCGTAAACGCTCACTAGGACATCTTTGGCTAAATAACATGAAGCCTGTTATGGAAGATCAGCTGTACGTTGACGTCTGCCGTCAAATAAGGAACCGTTTGGCGCCATTGGCCTGCCTTTTAGGCCGACACCAACTGCAGCATTCTGCTCGTTGCTTCTCTGCCCGCTTCCTGCTCGATAGATAGTAACTCTTTGTAAGTGTCTTCTCCCTTTGAAATACTCGAGATCGATATTCGACAGGACATCACTATGACCGGTACTGGTCCCTCTTCAAAAGGCGCCGAAGCCGTCTTTGCACTCATTATATGCATAGACATTGTGCGTGGTGTTCTCTCTCTCTGCGTTGCTTGTATCTCATTCTTGACTACTAGTACAAAAACACCGATGAATTTCGAAACCTCCAAGGGTGTGTGAACGACGCTCAAGCGTTCCGGAGTTTCCTCTTGGACACCCGCGAGTCGCGAGGTCTACAAGTCCCAGAATCTAACATCGAGTTCCTCGAGAACGAGGGGGCCACTCGGGCTGGCATCCTCGAAAAGTTCAAGTCCCACTTTCTCAATAACCCCGACATCCCTGATAAGGGAGAAGCCACCATGATCCTCTTCTTTGCTGGGCACGGAAGTCGCGTCGAAGCGACAGACAACTTGCTCCTATCCGACGGCAAGGTCGAAACGATCTGTCCCAGCGACGAGAGGACATTGGATGCCGATGGCAATTATGTGCACGGGATCCCGGACTATGTGCTCGGGTGGATGCTTAAACGGTTGGCGGAGAAGAAGGGCGGAAATATTGTACGTCTCCGTTTCGCGGCATTTCCTCTTTCTAACAAACTGCACACCAGACGGTCATCCTGGATTCATGTCACTCAGGTGGGATGGGACGCGAGGTTGGTCGCGAACGTACGACCAAAAACCCCTCCCTCCCAGTCCCGCTGGAGCTCGACAGTCACCTTTGGATGGGCAGCAACGACACGGCGCAGTCCCATCTCCTCTGGTCTCCCCACGCCCCATCACACGTCCTGCTAGCGGGGTGCCGCGAGGACGAGTCTGCGCGCGAGATAACGTACGCGGACCAAATGGTCCGCGGGCGCTTCTCGGAGAGCCTCATCACTTGGCTACGGCGCATGCCGCTCGAGGACACCACGTACACCGAGCTGCTCAACCGCCTGCCGACGTGGTCCGGGCAGACGCCACACTGCGGCGGCGCCAACAAGGATCAGCTCGTCTTCAAGAAGAACTACCCCGCAACTGGCCCCCGCGCGGTGTCTCTCACGCCCCGCCTGCACCCGTTGTCCGACGACGCAGACTCGAAAATCAAGCAGTCATTCCTCGTCCCGATGGGGAGCGTTGAGGGCGTCGTCCCAGGCACGGAGTTCGCCATCCTCGCCGCGGACAACACCACCATCGGCACGCTGGTCGCGCACTCGGTGGAGATCCACGAGGCGGTGCTCGTCGCGAAGGGCGGGCGGACCTTTGTCGGACTCCCGGACCCCGTGCGCGCGCGGGTCGAAGACTGGAAGAATAACGCGATGATCCTCCACGTGTTCCTCCCACCCGGTTTTGCGCACACGGACACGCTGTTCCCGCTCGCGGGCATCCCAGGCCAGCCGCACAAGTTCGTGCGGGCGTCGACGCTCGAGGGCGCGGACGTCGCGCTGCGGAGCTCCGGCGACGAGGTCGTCATCGAGCGGCTGACGAGCACCGTGATGCAGTGCGCGCGCGAGACGCGCCTCACGTTGGGCGGCAATGCGGCCCACCTTCACAACGTGCTTGATGGCATTGGGCACTTCAACTACTTCCTCGACCGGCACAACGGGAGCGCGCCCCTCGAGGGCTTCACGCTGGAGATGCACCGCCTGATGGGCGAGTACCCTGCACGCAAGCCTGACCCTCGCGTTGGGAACATGATCAAAGAGCACGAGGTGAAGTTCCGTTCGGAGCCGGACGCAAAGTACGGATTCACCATCCGCAATGACTCGGCTGAGGATCTATTCCCATATCTCTTTTATTTCGATCCAGTCAAATATACCATCCAGGTGAGTACTTGACACCACATACTGTGCATGAACAGAGTGCTGACGCGCAGATTTAGTCCTGGCATTCCCCCGCCGGCGCGCATGTGCGGGCGCCGCTCCGCGCCAGCGGCGGGACAGTGACGATCGGCATGGGCGGCGAGCGCGCTTTCGAGTTCAGTCTTGGGCCACACGAGACGTCAAGCTCGGGGTTCATCAAGGTCTTCGTTACGACGGAGTTCATTGACCTTGGGTGGATTGAGCAGGAGATGTCCCCCTTTGACCCGAAGTTTGAGGGGACGGGCCGGCTCGAAATGCGTCGGGAGCCGTTTGTCAAGGTGCCGACGTGGGATGCTCTGCATGTAGTCTTGACGATGACTGATAAGTAGAGAAGTACTTGGGACTAAGTCACACCTGGACGTATTCCAGCTTATGGCGAGCTCACGCATATGTTTTGTGAATATCTCCTGAATACTCAATGAAATACAAACAGCCACTAAGAGATGAAGCTGTGTAATTGGAGCGCTGCTAAGCACAGAACTACCGCGACCTTGACCGCAACATGTTGATCTGGTTTTCTGCCTGCGAAGTCGCCGAGATCATGGCCAGGTCTAGCCCTTGCACAGCCCCCTGGCTGGGTCGGGTTGTCGGGCCCGACCCGACCCGCCGGCTTCCCTCACCACAGCCAGCGCCGACCTTGCGCCCACCGGCTCGCCCCGGTGCAAACACAAATCCACTCCCGTCCATCCACCCCGGATCTCCTGGCGCTCGCTGCCTGGCTCCCTCGCGGCCCATCGCGGTATCACCCTAAGCGCGACGCCGTTCAGTCGTGCTGCTGGGTGGTGTCTTTGGATCGTATCCGTCTCTTGCTTGCCAAGGGTCAAGCTTAAGTTGACGCCCTCGCCCTCACACGCTCGCGCAAAAACAGGTCATCGCGCGCCCGCCCGCGCTGTGCATCCCACATCCCACGCAGCCAGACTCGATGGCGTTCTGGCGCGAATTGCAAACATGCCTGGTGGCACCTGGCGCGAGGCCGACTGCACGGCGTGTTTGCATGCGTGACACCATCGTCTCCTTGCCTTGTGCAACACGACGTGGAAGCCGCTGAAGGGGAGGGAGGTCGTGCACCAGGCGCGCCGGGGACGGGGTGTGAGCGGCTAAACCGCGCCATTCTGCTACTGCGTCCACTCGTTCGAGATGTCCATGGGCCCCCGACGAAGCTAACCTGTGGTTGTCGCGCTTGGCCGTGTGGACCCTTTGACCCTAAGTTCGAGGGGACAGGCCGGCTCTATGCGCGTCGGGAACCGTTTGTCAAGGTCCGACGTGGGATGCTCTGCATGTGGTCTCGACGATGACAGATATACTCGGGAGCAAGTCACTTGTTGTGGCTTAGATGGACGTATCGCCAGTTCATGCATATGCGAATTTATCGGAACACCTACCTGCCTACTACAGTGCATGTCATCACATCATGGTTCCGCTTTTGGCAGTAAACAAGTCAAAACTTTGAAGTCGCTATAACATTATGCCCTCATCTTGGGTTGGTCTGAAAACACCTGGAAACACTTAAAGTAATATTAAATAACACAGCTTGTGCTTGGTTAGTTGCTCAATAAAGATTTGACTTTTTCACCCTCAGAAAAGTGAAACAAACCCTAATGATGGCATCAGATTCCCATATCGGGTAGGGTTAGCGGTCACGTGTATTTCGGAGACGGCCGAGTGCCTGACCAGGGTTCGCTCACAGGGACCCAAGGGCATCTCCGAATGCAAAGGTGAACACATCTAGGACACTTCTAGATGTGTTGAACTTGATCACGGCCAGGAAACCCACCAGGAGACAATTTATTTTTTTCGGACCTCGAAAAAAGTGAAACACCGTGGGAAAAAATGAGTTTTTGTGATCAATCGCATTCTTTTGGCCGGTTTCGTGGCTCAGAAAATCAGGAAAAAATTACAAAAATTTCTTTGACTGTGAAAAACACGTGCAGAGAAGTGGTGACTTGCACTGTACGTCTCCCGAATAATGAAATACAACCAGTGCCACTACGAGACGAAATCCATGAGGAAGTGTACTACAAGTATAAGTACTACTTGGATTTTCTGGGCGGTGTGGCTGTGCATGCACCTGTTGTTTCTCTTTCATAGCGGACCTTGTGAGGACCCTAGAAAGTCCCCTGCCAGAAATCGCCAAAGGCTTTCCAGGGATTCTCCGTGCTCTATTACAGGGTCGGCCGCCCAAGGCGCGGACACTAGTGCTCGATGCTCCCTAATCGACACTTCTTCACCCAACAAGAACAGATGATCTTCCTGCACTCGGGAGGCCTGTTTCGGTTTGAACGACATGTGTGCATAATTGAGACTGCCAGCTCGTGGTAATTCGTGCCCTGCCAAGACGCCGCGAGTATACTGGCCCCGACTTTGCGTACTCCAAACTTCTTTTCTACTCGGTCGGAGCACATTCTGCCGGACAACTCAATGCGCGCCTATTCAGGCGAGATCAGCGCCCACAAAGGTGGGCGATCCGAGGAAGGGCCGCCTGATGGCGCGTCAAAATCGTACTTGGATGGATACTGACCCCTAGCTCACCAACAGCACGAGGCTGGAATCGCCAGGGTTGTGGCGAAAGCACTCGTATAAAGGCCGCAACGCGAGGAGTGCATCCTCAGCAGTTCAGCCGCTTCCGACAAGATGAAATTCAGCCTCTTTTTCGCTCTCTGTGGCCACTTCTGCCCTCGCCAGCGACCTCAACGACCTTGTTTCGAGCTTTGGGCCCGACCCGAACCAGGCATGCTACATCTTCACGTGAGCAATATGAATTGCAGTGACTCGGCGAGTCAACATCCTGAGTGACACTGACAACTGGAATTGAAATCTGTTGTTCTCTTCTTCCAGCAACAGCATTGGCACGGCACACGTACCAGTCGTTATTATGCCGTAAGGTGCTAAATTCGGCCAAACCGCACTGGCAGACTGTTTCCGCAACGTGTTGACAGCCTTCACTCACACTCACAACGCCCATGACTCTCCGAATGACACGAGTCTTTAGGCCCAGTGGCTTGAATAATTTAGACGGGCTCGCAACCTCCATCTCTATCGTTAAATCGATAGGGGAGGCGGGGAGCCTGACGCCATTCCCATACATACAGTTAGCGGCAGACACAGTCGTCAAGATTCTGGAAGGCATACAGGTGCGTTACTCTCATCGTCATGTTGTTTGTGTTTTAAATAACTGTTATAAAGACGGTCGAGACGAACGGGGAGGACTTCGAAGAGTTGGCGAAGGACATTGTCAGTATCGTTCTCACTATCCGAAACACGATCCTTGAGCACCCCCGGGCACCTGCATCGCATATAAATATCAAATGTAGTGACCTAGTCAAGTGAGTAAAAAGATCTTTCTTTCTCTCATGCGGCACGCTGACCGGTATTGTGAACGTTCAAGGGATTTGCTCCAGCTGGAAATGCGCTTGAATGAAATTCGACGGAAAAACAGATCCTTGATCTACCGGTATCTGTTCTCTTCGAGCATTCGAAGCGCAATTGCCCAGGAAAGAGACCAAATCAAGATAATGATGTCCAATTTCCAGGTACGCATGTTTTAAGCACCACAATTCCCGGCTCTAGACATTGACAGACCATGGTCACTGAGAGTGACGTCCAATTGTCGCCCTCTAGTGTGGCGCTCAGTCTGACTGGTGATAGTCCCTCTTCAACAGGCGCCGAAGCCGTCTTTGCACTCATTATAGGCATAGACATTGTGCGTGGTGTTCTCTCTCTCTGCGTCGCTAGTATCTAATTCTTGACTACTAGTACGAAAACACCGACGAATTTCGGACCCTCCAAGGGTGCGTGAACGACGCTCGAGCGTTCCGGAATTTCCTCTTGGACTCTCGCGAGTTGCGAGGTCTACAAGTCCCAGAATCTAACATCAAGTTCCTCGAGAACGAGGAGGCCACTCGGGCTGGCATCCTCGAAAAGTTCAAATCCCACTTTCTCAATAACCCCGACATCCCTGATAAGGGAGAAACCACCATGATCCTCTTCTTTGCTGGGCACGGAAGTCGCGTCGAAGCGACAGACAACTTGCTCCCATCCGACGGCAAGGTCGAAACGATCTGTCCCAGCGACGAGAGGACATTGGATGCCGATGGCAATTATGTGCACGGGATCCCGGACTATGTGCTCGGGTGGATGCTTAAACGGTTGGCGGAGAAGAAGGGCGGAAATATTGTACGTCTCCGTTTCGCGGCATTTCCTCTTTCTAACAAACTGCACACCAGACGGTCATCCTGGATTCATGCCACTCAGGTGGGATGGGACGCGACGCCGGTCGCGAACGTACGACCAAAAACCCCTCCCTCCCAGTCCCGCTGGAGCTCGATAGTCACCTTTGGATGGGCAGCAACGACACGGCGCAGTCCCATCGCCTCTGGTCTCCCCACGCCCCATCACACGTCCTGCTAGCAGGGTGCCGCGAGGACGAGTCTGCGAGCGAGATAACCTACGCGGACCAAATGGTCCGCGGGCGCTTCTCGGAGAGCCTCATCACTTGGCTACGGCGCATGCCGCTCGAGGACACCACGTACACCGAGCTGCTCAACCGCCTGCCTACGTGGCCCGGGCAGACGCCACACTGCGGCGGCGCCAACAGGGATCAGCTCATCTTCAAGAAGAACTACCCCGCAACTGGCCCCCGCGCGGTGTCTCTCACGCCCCGCCTGCACCCGTTGTCCGACGACGCAGACTCGAAAATCAAGCAGTCATTCCTCGTCCCGATGGGGAGCGTTGAGGGCGTCGTCCCGGGCACGGAGTTCGCCGTCCTCGCCGCGGACAACACCACCATCGGCACGCTGGTCGCGTACTCGGTGGAGATCCACGAGGCGGTGCTCGTCGCGAAGGGCGGGCGGACCATTGTCGGACTCCCGGACCCCGTGCGCGCGCGGGTCGAAGACTGGAAGAATAACGCGATGATCCTCCACGTGTTCCTCCCACCCGGTTTTGCGCACACGGACACGCTGTTCCCGCGCGCGGACATCCCAGGCCAGCCGCACAAGTTCGTGCGGGCGTCGGCGCTCGAGGGCGCGGACGTCGCGCTGTGGGGCACCGGCGACGAGGTCGTCATCGAGCGGCTGACGAGCACCGTGATGCAGTGCGCGCGCGAGACGCGCCTCACGTTGGACGGCAATGCGGCCCACCTTCACAACGTGCTTGACGGCATTGGGCACTTCAACTATTTCCTCGACCGGCACAACGGGAGCGCGCCCCTCGAGGGCTTCACGCTGGAGATGCACCGCCTGATGGGCGAGTACCCTGCACGCAAGCCTGACCCTCGCGTTGGGAACATGATCAAAGAGCACGAGGTGAAGTTCCGTTCGGAGCCGGGCGCAAAGTACGGATTCACCATCCGCAATGACTCGGCTGAGGATCTATTCCCATATCTCTTTTATTTCGATCCAGTCAAATATACCATCCAGGTGAGTACTTGGCACCACATACTGTGCATGTACAGAGTGCTGACGCGCAGATTTAGTCCTGGCATTCCCCCGCCGGCGCGCATGTGCGGGCGCCGCTCCGCGCTAGCGGCGGGACAGTGACGATCGGGATGGGCGGCGAGCGCGCTTTCGAGTTCAGTCTTGGGCCACACGAGACGTCAAGCTCGGGGTTCATCAAGGTCTTCGTTACGACGGAGTTCATTGACCTTGGGTGGATTCAGCAGGAGATGTCCCCCTTTGACCCGAAGTTTAAGGGGACGGGCCGGCTCGAAATGCTTCAGGAGCCGTTTGTCAAGGTGCCGGCGTGGGATGCTCTGCATGTAGTCTTGACGATGACTGATAAGTAGAGGAGTACTTTGGATCAAGTCACACACAGCTGGACGTATTAGTTCATGCCAAGCTCACGCATATGCTTTGTGAATCTCTCCTGAATACTGTAATTGGATTTCCTGGGCGGCGTAGCTATGCGCCTGCTCTTTCTCTCCCCTCGCGGGCCCTAGAAAGTTCGTCCACGAAGGGTTCAAGGGTTTCTCTACGCTCCATCACCGGGGCTTGGGTACGCCCAGTCCTCTCGCTTCCCTGCTTGTGCGCTGCTGAGCACAGAACTACCGCGGCGCTCTGTGTAGATGAATACCCGAATTCTGGCATGTTGGTCTGGTTTTCCAAGCCTGTTTCGATTAATTAGACGACGTTGTACATAATCGAGGTTGCTAGCTCGTGGGTATTCCTGCCCTGCAAAGGCGTTGTGAGTACTCTGTCCCCGAATTTTGCCTTCTCAATTTCATATTTCCATGCTGCAGGGCTATCTGGGTCGGAGCATAATTTGCCGGGCAACTCGATGCGCGCCTGCTCAAGCGAGATCAGCGCTCACCTACAGCCGAGGAAGGGCGTCGGGATTCTGTCGCGAAGCGCGACGCCGGGAACGTGTAAGATCCCCCTCCTTCCTACGACTCACTTTATTAACATCTCTAATACGCGTTTTATCCCAGGCATCTCTGCACCGACACCAACTGGGGCGGGTACTGTGTCTACATCACCGACGCTGGACCAGGGGAGTGTGTCAACCTTGCCAGCGACCTCAACGACCTTGTGTCGAGCTTCGGGCCCGACCCGAACCAGGCGTGCTACATCTTCGCGTGAGCATCAGCGGTGTCGTGGTTTGCCCCGATGTTCATGTGCATTGTGCATCTTCACAGGGACTGGAATTGCGACGCCCTCAGCGGACGCATCGGGCCCATCTACGCTCCTGGGATCGCGGACATGAGCAAGAGCATCTACACTGGCGGGGAAGGCGGTGGCCAGCCGTTCAACGATATCATGTCGTCGTATCAGTGCGCAGTCGTTTTTTGTCACTCACCTTTTGCCTCGCTAATTTTTGGGGTCCAGATGCTTCTACTAGTGAACGGAGGGGATTGTTGTGTAGCCACTATATAGCTTTGCTTCGTGTTGATTGAAAGGACCAACCGAGTAGCTTCTAGCATTGACACAACCTCGATTGAAACGTGCCTTGTAATCTTCGTAATCTCCCATTGATATAGCAAGGCGGTGCGAATCGTGAGGTTATTCCGGGTCTATTAGTAGGCGCTGGAAAGCATCAGTGCCGGGTTCATCTTGTTTCGAGTATCAGAAAACAGACGCTAGGATACGTTCATCTTATACCACCGGTCGTTGAACATCTCCAGGACTCTGGGGGCTGAGGGAACATCCAAGGCTCTAGTAGATATGATCCCTGAGGGAAACACCCGTCTGGGTCGCACAGGTGGAAAAGGGAATTCCAATTTTAGTTCTCCAAGATGCAAAAGGTCGAGCCGCGGTTGAAAATGAGCCCGAGTTTGTGAAGACGTAGAAATGAGAGGGCTCCTTCGAATCAGGAGGGGAAAGAAGGAAACTTCGAGGCACGTCTAGATTCCAAAAACTAGACTGACAGGTTGCAGCAAGGCCCTCATCGTCGACCAGGCCGCCGGGCAGGCAGTGCGTGTGAAGTTTACACGAGGTGACAAGGTCGATTTCAATGTCAGCCCAACGCAATTCTCCTGCGGATTCGACTGCGGAATTGGTGTGCCACAGCGGCGCATAGATATCCTTGTGGTCGGTTGCCCGCACTAGTGTGAGTTGCTGACAACACAGATTTGCGATCACGTGGAATGCTGATTAAGGTAAACCAATCAGGCAACCCATGCTCCTTGCCTCTCACGTCGCCAGAAGCTATAAAGTCAGCGTCCGAACTATCAACCCCGGACTTTATTCTCGCCTCCCTCGATCTCCAGCAACTCCCTGCGCTATCATCTTAAGACTGCACCGAAATATGACGGACAAAGTAGTAAAGACCGACGACGAGTGGAGGGCGATATTGTCACGCGAGCAGGCGGGTTAACATCCTCTATTTTTTTTTGGCGTGGGGCTAATGAGTATTCCGAATCCTCCACAACAGTTCCGCGTCATTCGACAGAAGGGGACTGAGCCCGCGGGGACGGGGGAGTACGATAAGCACTACAAAGAGGGCGTGTACACCTGTGCGGCGTGTGCGACGCCGTTATACAAGAGCACCACGAAATTCAAAGTAATTCGGCTCCCTTTCATGAGCTGATGGGCAGCACTAAACTCTTGTCTGCAGAGCGGGTGCGGCTGGCCTGCGTTCTTCGACGCTATCCCGGGCGCCGTCACGCGGCACACCGACAGCTCCTGGGGCATGGAGCGCATCGAAATCGTGTGCACGGCGTGTGGCGGACACCTCGGACACGTCTTCAAGGGCGAGAAGTTCGACACCCCCAGTGAGTATCCGTCATCCTGCTTGCTTACATATCTGTGCACCGCTGACGTGCACGTCGCTGCAGCGGACGAGCGGCACTGCGTCAACTCGGTATCGCTCAAGTTCAAAGACGGCGACGGCGAGGAGAAGGTCAGCGGCGGCGGGGAGAAGTCCAAGTGAGCCTAGGCTTGCGTCGAATTTGATGAGGATGCTAGATGTATATTTTTATTCGAAGAGCAACGAAGGTGCCGGTGCTTAAGCGGAATACAACGGGAGTCTGGGCAATGCTACGGCGCGCGGTTTTCGGCAGTGGGGGGTTCTAGCGATAGCAGGAGGGCAGTGTACCGTATTATTGGAATCAGATACAATACAAGATACTTATGTATGGATGCATCCAAGATGTATCGGATCTTGGTTTTCTCTGGCTTATTTTTGGTGTGTAGGTAGACTCCGGGACTGCTGTGCATGTTAAACTTCCAAGTACAAATAAAGCTACTTAGACTCACAAGTCGCGATCGAGCCGCAGCGCATCAATTGATGCGCCATCACCCACATGATCTGCACGTGCTGGTCATTGGTCTTCTACTGCTTGTCAGTGACAAGCAGCCCGTTTCTCCACAGACATGGGACATGGGCCCTGCTGTAGGTATGGCCCTGGTCTACGGAGAGGCTACTGCAGGGCCCATGTCCCATGTCTGTGGAGAAACGGGAGAATTCAAGTTTTTTCAAGTTAAAAAAAGAGAAAAGAGAGAGAGAGTATCTAGTATATACGGAATTTATGTCCGCGAAAAATCTGAGCTCGAAACCCACCATAGCGTGCTGTATACTGTTCTCATCAACTTGAATGCCAATTTGGAAGATCACTGATTTCAAGTCTTTTCGGAGGTAAAGCCCCGAATGGACATGGGACCTGGCCAATGGAATTTCAAGATAAAAATACTTCCAGGCACAAAGCCAGCTAGCCTTGCAGCTAGCCGTGATCAACGCGTCTTGATCTTCACCACACCTCTCTCCGCGTTTACGACTCGCAGGGCCTTGGACTCGCCGCTTGCTCGCCGCCAAGTCTTTCAACACGCCCGATTTCGTTACCCGCATGTCTTTCCTGCTCACTTGGGGACCTATTTAGCTGAAAATTTAGTAAAAGATATGCGTACATAAACGTAGCGACAGATTCACAGCGCGCTCTAGGTTAACCGTAGGAATGGGGTCGCACAGCAAACTGTTTCAGGTGCGTATCCCCGCCTTTCGTTTCGATCTCGTGCTGAATGCTTTTGCGCGAGAGGTGGGGATACTCCTCTTGTCCTCGACGAGCACGCAGACGCGCTCGTCGAGGGCATGCGGTGCGTCTTTTTTCTTCGCCGTGCGCTGATCTCTTCCACAGCTCTCCCCCGCTCCAGTCAGGCAGTGCCGCGGAACAGCTCAAACCCCCGAAACGACGCGAGGGCGGTCTCGACAACGCCACACGCTGCAACGATGTCCCCGCATTCTTGCGCTCGCATAACGCTGACGGGACAAGACCCGCACCACATCGTGCGAATCGGCCGCATGCGCTCGAATGCGACCACGCCGATGCTGCGCCCGGGGGCACGCCGACGCTGCGCTCGAATGCGACCACGCCGACGCCGACTCTGCGGAGCACGACGACGCAGCTGAAGCCGGATACATACCGTGGGCGCGAATCCGCGCCTCGCGCTACGTGTGCGGCTACGCGGCAGGCTTCATCGGCGGCGTGCGTTCGGGTTCGGCCCGAAGGACATGGTAGACGGCACATGCGGGCTCAGGAGACGGGGGACGGGACACGGCAGTGCAGACATGCACCACACGTATCTCCGCCCTGCGTGCACTCATTCTTTTTTTACGTTTTCGTTTTACAGCGCCCTCGCGAGAGGGTCAGCGCGCAGACGGAGAGATTGGTGCGCGGAGATGGGGATGCAGCATCCCCATCTCTCGGCCTCGAAGAGCGTGCTCACGCTCTCACGCTCTTCGAGGACATGCGGTACCCAGTGTGTTTCACCCACCCCGCTTTTCTGCACGCTGACATCTTCAGCTGCTCCCGGCCGCGCAAACGCCTTAGCCACTGCCGAAACGCCGTTCGTCTCAACGACATCTCCGCATGTCGCACCCACGACCCCGCGCGCCCACCGTGGCCAGCTGTGACGCGGACAAGACCCCGCTTGGCGTCATACATCACTACGCCACGAAAATGCGCGAACGCAAGCGAAGCCGCACATGTTCCGCGGACGCGAATCCGCGCCTCGCGCTGTGTGTGCAGCTGGGCATGCGTCAGCATCGCTGGCGCCGGCACGCGGGCGAGCTTCCGCCTGCATCTGCACTCACGCCGAGTTTGATGGGTTTACAGTGGCAGCCTCGGAACGAGAGGCTCCGATACTCGACCAAAATGATGTCCTGCCAGTCTGCGTGGGAGCTGTTGTTGAGTTGCTGCGAGGCACAGGGCGATTGGCGTTATAAGGACCAAAGAATGCCGCAGGGGGTTGAGTGGAGCTACTGGACTGAGAGCTGGCAGCTCGAGCGCGTTGCAGAGGCGTAGCTCTGAGAGTTTGGGTTTCGTCTGCTGTATTGCGAGGGCGCTGAGCACTGGCTCGAGGGCCACCATGACACCCTTTAGGCTTTTCAGATGTGCCAGAGCGAGGATTCATGAAAGCAATATGGACGCGACGAAGACGCGACGATAATCAACTTGATTAGGACTTAGGACACGTGTTGGCGGGCTCCGCGCGCGGATCAAGCAGGATCAAACACGGATGCAGACCCATGTCCCAAAAAGGACATAAGCCTCCACAGGCACCGTTCGAGCCTACAGCCGTCTCAGTCTGAGTGACTCGGGTCAATCACCTGAGTGACAACTTGAAATGAAAGCTGTTGTTACAGCATTGGCACAGCAAGGGTAGGTCCCCGCTATTATGCCGTGTGGTGCTAAATTCGGCCCACTTGCAACGCCCATGACGTTCCGAATAATACGACTCTTCAGGTCCAGTGGCTTGAATCGTTTCGACTGGCTTGAAGCCTCCATCTCTACGGATAGGGGAGGTGGGGAGCCTATCGACATTCCCACACATTAAGTTTGCGGCAGACACAGTCGTCAGGATTCTGGAAGGTATACGAACTATCTACAGTGCTACGGCAAACAGGATGTTGGCAGAATGCGGTTTTGAGGACCCCGATAGGCTATCGATTGATGATTACTGAGCGTCGAGCCATTGGCAACGAGGCTTTCACACCGATGTTTACTTTCCGAGTTGCTTTCTAGAAGCCTTCCATTATGACATTTTTTATCGCCATTTATTCATTGTCTTTAGCTGTGGTTCGTGTTCGTAGGACCCAACTTCGTAGTCCTTAGTTTCGGTCATGTGCCGGCCAGCCGAAACCTTGCCGAGTGCCTAAACGGGCATTCCCGATCACCGAGCGCACCTGATCCAAACAAAGTCACATACACTGTAGTATGATACACCTTATCGCGCCTACGCGTCGCTGGAGCCCGCGTTTGGACGCTACCTGTCAGCTGTGTTGCTTTGGCTCAGCCGTTGCATTAAAAAAGAAAGTCAAAGCAATGTTTCTTTTATTTTCCCGAAATATACTTAACACAGAGAGTACATACACGGCACCGCTGTCGGACTCAGCGCGCCTTACGAGCGATAGCTCCGTTTGCAATCACAGACCATCCGTGTGCGCTTAAGCTGGCCTCAGTGGGGACGGGTGTGTACCCGGTGCAGCGAGAACCAACCTGATGGTGAGAAGGCGCGCAACATAGCCTGACGCGCAGCCTCCTCGACATCGCCCGTCTCTGCACACATGCACCAGCCGTGACAGCAAGGAAGGAAAAAGAAGCGCAGACGGTTGAGAGCGACACACCGAGACGAGGGACTCCACCTCAGACATATCGTCACCGGGCCGCAAAGACGTCGCCATGCGGACGTGGAAATGTGTGTTTGACAGAGTTCGGGCAAGGCAAGCAGCATGGGCAGCGGGGCGGTCAAACGTGACCTCTGCAAACCATATGGCACGCGAGGCGTGCTGTTGATGTTGTGCGCAATGGGCAGAGAGGCCATGTAGGGGGCGGCGGCGACGCGGCAGAAGGCGCGTGAGCTAGGAGAAACAGTGAGGACGGTCACAGGCGATACCAGGTCATCCCAAAATGGTGCTTACGTGAGCTTCCTAGACTACGACATACAGAGTTGGAACTTGCAACTTCGGAGTGTGGACTTCGAATCCGCCAGAAACTACGAACTACAGACCACAAATTCGGTGAGTTCTTGAGACTTTGGAGTAGGACAATGAATAAATGGTGAAAAAAGAACTCATATTCCATGGTGGCAACGACTCGGAGCTCATTCAGCTCCGCCTTGGACTCTCAGTATTTAATTTGCCTAAAGGTGGGTTGTCCTGTTAAGGATCGCACACCAAGACTCGACTGCTTTAATTCGTGACACGTGTCAGTGGCTGCCAACCGCCACAACGTCGACCAACACTTGTCTCCAAAGTTGAGTCCGATATATCGATACTGGCCTGATGTCCGTGTAGTCCTGCGCTTTCAAGGGAAGTCCAGCAAGAGTCTGAGAGTCTGGGGCTTTGGTTCTACGCTGAGCCGCACGTTGGCCACACGGCTGAGCCGCATGTTGGCCACACGGCTGAGCCGCACGTTGGCCACGCGGCTACAACGACGTTGTCGGTTCTCTTTCCTTATTATTATCAGCGCATGTTCTCACTCGTTGGGACACGAATAGGATTCCGAAGCTGCCATATGTTACGTTACATTCATATTGTCAATTTCGGCTTCTATCAAACGCTCACTTAGCGCTCAGTACTCAGTGCTCACTCAAGGTCCAAGGAGATCCTGTTCGCAATCCAGACAACGTTCTTAGGGTCCTGTCTTTTGCTCTGCCTGATCAGAGCTTTTCGAGCGGCCCTTGGTCGACCAGCAGGCGGACTGATTTGTACGCCCCGCTATATGGGCGCCTTTTCCCTAATTAATATAGCTATCTCTCCAGTGCATGTCACACAGCTTCTCGCGCTTCCGTGATATATAGGCCTCGCCCCTCTGGCTGCTGCAGTGTTTCCTGCCCCAACATGAGCGACAGCGACGTTTACGCCAAACTTCTCCTCGATAAAAAACTCGGGTATCCGCTGTGGGATCCCCAGCCGGCCAGTGACTTGCCTCTCGAATACAGGAAGCAGGGGGTTCGCATCGGCGACGTTGGCTTCATCACCCCCAACGGCGGATTTTATTTCCTTTTCAACATCTGTGTTCCGAGCACCGATCCAATCAATTCGCAAAATGGAGTTCCCGACGATTTCGAGCCTCTCGCCATCAATGAAACTAGGAGTGTACGCCGCGCGGACGTCATGTTCTCCAAGGGAGACACTGTGTCCACCAAGAATGTCACAAAACGAACTGTTACCGCCTCGATAGAAACCGACGGGTAATGCTTGCTTCTTCGGGCTTTTGTTTCAAGACTGATACTGATCATCAGGGCCGCACCTATTGACGGGGCCATAGACATCCATATATCCTGCTCCTCCGAAACAGGGGCTGCGTTGCTTCTCCCTAAGGGCGCATCATCTGCAGACCTCAAACCTCGGATCCTCTTCGAGGACTATTCTCGAAAACACGGAGCCAGCTGGTTTGCCTTCTTGAAAAAGGAGGGCTGGTCAACCGCGGACCTGCAGCTTTATTTATTAACTGGGTGTGTCAAAGCATCCGCCTGGGGAGTGACCACTATCTCGAATCGTTCGGGGACAGGAGAGATCGGTATGAAGTTGGGTGTAAGTCAGATCGCAGCTGGGCAGCTCAAATATTCCTGGGATGAGGCTTCAGGTAACTCTGGCGTTTCCAAAGCAGGTCCCGAGAGGGGGCAGGGTGAAGAAGACTGGGGTCAGAATCAATCAGTCTTTATCACTGGATGTACAATCACCAAAAAACAAGGTATCGCGGCTAAAATCGGACAACCTGTTACGGTCGCCGCAATTGACGGCTCTCCCTTCGAAATCAAAGGGAGTCCGGGTTCTACTTTTGGCTCTGTATTTGGGCGGCGCACGGCGGCAGACAAGACTCAGGCTGCTAAGGATGATCCCGGTTCTAGCGCCCCTTCGGAGTCGATTTCCACAGTGGAATATGGACCCGTGTCCCAGGCACACTTTTTTGCCTACACCCTGAAGGAAACTAACTCGATACCATCCTCATAGTCGTATCATCCATCCAAAAAAATCAGTGACTACTTATTCATGAAGGTTACTAGATTCCTGTTTGTGGCAATAAAAATTGCTTACTGAGCTGTTTCTCAGGCCCCGAACGCTACATTAGCAGTCATACATGATGATAAATGGATGTCTGTCTTGAATCCAGTTAATTATTCCACCATATCTTCCCGATTCCCTCTTATGTGTAAATAGGACGACGACTATCTACCCAGTGACTCAGAGATTGTGTGGAGAGTAGCGGAAAAATATGCTGTCGAAACGGAAGCTGGCAAGTGAACACTTAATGTTTATGTGTCCACTCAACTTATTTATTAACTGCAGATGGAGTCTTTCTCGTGGATGAGTCTAGTGAGCCTGATCAGGGAATTTTCGAGTGAGTAGCATCTGATTGTTACCCTCTCGTGCGGCGCTGAATGGAACTAGGTCTTCTGTGGCCCTGGTCTCTGGCCTTGATGTGGATGTTCAACAGTGTCGGGAAGCCGTGAGGCTTTGTCCGAATCCATCTCCCGATATAGGTACTGCGTGGAGTAGACTTGCCATTTCACTCCAAAATCGTTATGAGCAGCAGGGCAATATAGAGGACATCAACGAAGCTATCGAGCTGCACAGAGGAGCTCTGGCTGTGCTTCCATCCCCTCACCCCAATCGCAATGTTTCCCTCACCAGACTTGCTGCTGCCCTACAAGAGCGCTTCGAGCAGCTTGGCACTCTCAGTGACATCAACATGTCCATCTTCATGTTCGAAGATGCTCTCCAACTCACTCCAGATGGCCATCCTGAAAAGCCATTGATGTTGAGCAATCTCAGCAATTTGCTTTTCCGTCGCTTTGAGCGGCTTGGCACTCTCAGTGACATCAACATGTCCATCTTCATGTTCGAAGATGCTCTCCAACTCACTCCAGATGGCCATCCCGACAAGCCTTTGATGTTGAGCAATCTCGGCAATTTGCTTTTCCGTCGCTTTGAGCGGCTCGGCGATCTCAGGGACCTCAACATGTCCATCTTGACATTTGAGCATGCGGTCCAATTCACTCCAGACAGCCACCCCAACAAGCCTTTGATGTTGAGCAATCTCGGCAATTCCCTTTCCAGTCGCTTTAGACAGCTTGGGGATTCTCGTGACCTTTTGCAGGCAATTTCCCAATACTCCTCTGCTTCATGTTCAACCACTGGTCCTGCCTCCATACAATTACAAGCTTCCTCAAACTGGGCACTATGTGCCCAAACCTATCAACACCCATCTCTTCTCCAAGCTTACACTGTAGCCCTTGACCTCCTTCCTCAACTGGCTTGGCTTGGCTTATCTATCAGTGACCGCCATTATCACATCTTGAAGGCAGGCCAGGTGGTCAGGGATGCTGCAGCAGCTGCTATTGCCAATTATCAGTATGAAAAGGCAGTCGAGTGGCTAGAACAGGGTCGTTCAGTCATCTGGGGTCAGCTGCTCCAACTTCGTAGACCTGTTGAAGATCTCAAGCAGCAACATCCTGACCTTGCGGAACATCTTATATTCCTCTCTACCCAGTTGGAAGGGGCAGGCATTCGTAGGAGTTCTCCAGAGGTGGATAGTACTGGAATCCAGCAGTCACTTGGGTCAATTGCGCAGCAATATCACAATCCTGCTCATGAACGAGAAGAGCTTCTGAAGAAGATTCGAGGGCTGGAAGGGTTTGAAAGGTTCTTGTTGCCAAGGACAATCTCAGAGCTTTCACTTGCTGCACAAGGAGGGCCGGTGGTCACTCTGAACATCAGTGAAATCAGATGTGATGCTCTAATACTCTTGCCTGGCCTTGGTGATGAGGTCATTCATATCCCACTCACTGGCTTCACACTCAGTGAGGCACAAGCCTTGCGAGAATCCCTGAGAAGCCTTCTCACTTATGCTGGGCACAACATTTTGTCTGATGCAGATAGGCTGTTCGGAGGACGTGAAGGACATCCTATGGTTCCTGAGGAAGAGTTTGCACACATTCTCTCTGTGCTCTGGTTGCAAGTTGTCAAACCTGTTCTGGATGCAGTTGCCATTACAGTGAGCCATTCAGTCCAAAGGCACAATTTCAGCATCTAACTCATGTGATAGACTCCATCGAAAAAGACTGTCCAACGTATCTGGTGGTGTCCAAACGGTCCTCTGGCATTTCTTCCAATTCATGCTGCAGGTCTTTACGGAGAACATGAACCCTTTGGGTCAAAGCTCTCTGACTTTGTCATTTCTTCCTATGCACCATCATTAACTGCCTTAATCAACGGCTTTCGTCCTGGCTCCGGGTCACAGGAAGGACTCCAACTGCTTGCTGTCACTCAACCATCTGCATCTGGACAGAGTTACCTACCTGGAACCCAAGAAGAAATCAATCATATTCAACTACATGCCAGGGGAAAGCTTCCTGTTCTGCGATTGGAGGAAGATATGGCAACTATTGACAGTGTTCAGAAAGGCATGAGAGAGTCTAGCTGGGTGCACTTTGCATGCCATGGTATACAGGATGCTTCTAATCCAACCGAGAGTGCACTTCTCCTTGCTGGAAGTTCGCGGTTGACAGTCTCAAGCATTATCCGGTTATCCCTCCCACATGCTGATCTAGCATTCCTTTCTGCATGTCAAACTGCAACTGGGGCCGAAGACCTCCAATTGGAGGAGTCGGTTCATCTTGCGGCTGGTATGTTATTAGCAGGATACCGGGGAGTAATTGCGACAATGTGGTCAATCATGGACAATGATGCCCCGCAAGTTGCTGGTGATGTTTATGGACATCTATTCGAGATGTTACCGCCAGATCCGACCCGGGCGGCTGAAGCGTTGCATCTAGCTGTTAGGAGGCTTCGTGAGGAGAAGAAATCATTTTTCCATTGGGTGCCATTCATACATGTTGGGGTTTGATCCGAGATAATGACTGTAGAAGATACAGCAATAACATGATCAGTTGGTTGGAATAGAAAGTCAGTACAACATGCCTCGAATGGAGAGTCGGGAGTCAGGAGGATGCGTGCAGACCCAATTTAAGTAGTCATATGGCAGTAATACCATATTTTTTCGTTCAAATAAACCTTCACACGTCACGTACTGTGGCTCTTCCGCGCAAGACGCCGAGTCGGCGTCGTCGTGCACGCTCGGGCTCACTAATTTGCCGTAGGGGCTGACCCCGCCGACTGGATGCGCCCGGGCGCGTGCTGGCGGATTCTCCCGCGAGCACTGCGGACTCACACCGACGGCGCTGTGGGTCGTGGATGTGCAGGACGCAGGGCGGCATGTCACAGGCATTACGTTGGTAGCGTAGCTGCGGGTGAGGCAGAGTCGGGCGGGCGAAGAGGCGGGGCGCACTGCGGAAAGCGGGCGGGCAGACTCGGCAGACTCGCGCAGGGAGATGGGGGAAAAGGGATAGATTCACAGTTACTAGATACATACTTACATGTGGCCCGTAGTGACCCCCGGTACGTCCATCTCCTTTCAATTCTTTCTCCGCGCCGTGCTAACTAAGCTGGAATAGCCTGTGAGAGCGTGAATCAATTGAAGCAAGATGTGAGATGGAGACACCACCAGCAAGGGCGTGACCGACGCGCAAGCCCTTGGCGGGGAGCAATGCACTGCCGCCCGCCGCTATGATTGTCGTCGGCGCTATCATGAGAGACGGAGCGAGCCCCGCCGACTCACGCGCAGACGCGGCCCCAGGCGATGTCGTCCTCGGCGCAGAGTGGAACGCTTGCGTCGCTCGGGTATATGCACTAGCTCGACCTCCAGGAGGGCGCGGTGGGGATCTGCTTGGCGTGAAGTACGGGAGTAGTCGTGGTGGGCGGAGACTACCCCGTCTTGCACTTGGTCGAGCTGGGCATCGGCTGCCACACGTCAAAGATGGCGGAGGCAGAGCGCCGCGGACCGCCATGTGCAAGGATTCACGGTGCGGAGCTGTTGCCGAGCGCACCTTAGTGTCGGGTTCAGGTGCTGCGCTGCTCAGTGTCCTTGCGTCCAGGCGTGCCCCACATCCCGACTCGCAGCATCACGGCAAACAGCCTGTGATGTGTTCGACTCGGGAGAGATGGGACTCGGTCGCGGCCAGCAGCGCAGAGGCCACGCACGGGCACAGCGTGCGGATGTCCCCGCACGCACGCACAGCTCTCTCCTAGCACACCCTTAAAACCAAGGACCAACCAAAAAAAAAACCAAAAAAGAAAACACACACTTCTCCACACTCCAAATTCGCACTATACCCGTCGACAAAGCCCGTGTTCCACACGTCCTCGGGCGTCCAGGCTGCGTCGGTGATGGATGGGCCGATCAGCAGCGTCTTCGTGCGTCCCTGCAAATCCATGCCGCTGGCGGTGAGCTGCGAAGAAGTCGGAGAATTCGCCGAAGGTCGTTGAAGGCGGCATAGTTGCACGTGGTCATTGCTCTTCGGCAACAGCCTGAGTGACAACTTCATGTTGTTCTCTTCTTCCAGCAACAGCATTGGCACGGCACACGGACCAGTCCTTATTATGCCGTAAGGTGCTAATTCGGGCAAACCGCACTGGCCGGACAACTTCCACAACGTGTTGACAGCCTTCACTCATGCTCACAACGCACATGACTCTTCGAATAATACGAGTATTCAGGCCCAGCGGCTTGGAGCATTTAGACTGGCTCGCAACCTCCATCTCTATCGTTAAATCGATAGGGGAGGCGGGGAGCCTGGCGCCATTCCCATACATACATTTAGCGGCAGGCACAGTCGTCAAGATTCTGGAAGGCTTACAGGTGTGTTACTCTTATCGTCGTATTGTTTCCTTCTGTGTTTCAAATAACTGCTATAAAGACGGTCAAGACGAATGGGGAGGACTTCGAAGAGTTGGCGAAGGACATTGTCAGTGTCGTTGTTACTATCCGAAACACGATCCTTGAGCACCCCCGGGCACCTGCATCGCATGTAAGTATCAAATGTAATGACCTCGTCAAGTGAGTGCAGATCTTTCTTTCTCTCATGCGGCACGCTGACCGGTTATTGTGAACGTTCAAGGTATTTGCTCCAGCTGGAAATGCGTTTGAATGAAATTCGACGGAAAAACAGATCCTTGATCTACCGGTATCTGTTCTCTTCGAGCATTCGAAGCGCAATTGCCCAGGAAAGAGACCAAATCAAGAGAATGATGTTCAATTTCCAGGTACGAATGTTTTAAGTACCACGATTCCCGGCTCTAGATATTGACAGACCATGGTGTTGCTGGACGTACAATTATCAATCACAGAGCGTCTTCCCGCCACGGTGGATTCTCGAGGGCGGCGCGCTGTGCACGATCAGTTCCGACTGGTAGATGCCATGAACGTTGAGTTCTCGTTCCCTGTTCATCTCTATCCGACATATCAAGTGAGTTCAGTCTGTAAACAGCAAACTCGCTCGTAACGGTTCGCAATAGCATTTTGCCAAGCTTCTACCGTCCCTATTTCTGGACAGAGTCGGACGAAATTTTGTGGAGGACGGGGCGTATGAACTGATCAGAGAGGGCGATTCGGCACTTTTGGCGATCAGTGACTCATCCTGGCGAGAAAAAGTAACCAATGGTTCAACAATCTTGATGAATATCGTCTTGAAGCAGTCCAACACAAGACAGGACAGTCGTCAATGCCCCCGATGTCACTATCTATGCACCTACGGTGTACTTGGTGTGAGGTCAAGTGGTAAGTGCCTTTCAATAATCTAGCCGGACTCCTGATACTCAAGGGACCGCAGTTCTTCATGTCAAACGGTGTTTCGAGTATCCGACGCATATATAGAGGATGCTCCAGGTGGTGATAGCTCCCGTGGGCCAATTGTTGACTCAGACGACGCAACAAATTCTTCGGGTCTTGAAACCAACCACCGGGAGAAGCAAACTGACCGCACTCAGAACGCCGCGAGGTTACCTGTCCCCGACATCAAAACATCAACAGGAGCAACCCTTGATCTGGGACACTTTTATCGATTTCACATCCTCACGGGGCTTTTCGGTCGGAGCACGGTCCTCGAGCAGTTGACGAGCACCGTGATGAAGCGTGTGCGGGAGGCGAGCTTTAGGCCGTACCGCAATACGGCCCACCCCAAAGGTGTTGCGCACTTCAACTACTTCCTCGACCGGCACAACGGGAGCGCGCCCCTCGAGGGCTTCACGCTGGAGATGCACCGCCTGATGGGCGAGTACCCTGCGCGCAAGCCTGACCCTCGCATTGGGAACATGATCGATCTGCACGAGGCGAAGTTCCGCTCGGAGGCGGGCGCAAAGTACGGATTCACCATCCGCAATGACTCGGCTGAGGACCTATTCCCATATCTCTTTTATTTCGATCCGGTCAAATATACCATCCAGGTGAGTACTTGACACCACATACTGTGCGTGAACAGAGTGCTGACGCGCAGATTTAGTACTGGTATTCCCCCCCCCGACGCGCATGCGCGGGCGCCGCTCCGCGCCAGCGGCGGGACAGTGACGATCGGCATGGGCGGCGAGCGTGCGTTCGAGTTCAATCTTGGGCCGCGCGAGACGTCAAGCTCGGGGTTCGTCAAGGTCTTCGTTACGACGAAGTTCCTTGACCTTGGTTGGATTCAGCAGAATATATCCCCCTTTGACCCGAAGTTCGAGGTGATAGACCGGCTCGATGCACATGGGGACCCATTTGTCAAGGTGCCGACGTGGGATGCTCTGCATGTAGTCTTGACGATGACTGATAAGTAGAGGAGTACTTGGGATCAAGTCACAGCTGGACGTATTCCAGCTATGCCCAGCTCACGCATATGCTTTGTGAATCTCTCCTGAATACTCAATGAAGTTAATAAATTATCAAGCACAAGCAGTGCATCCAAGAGACGAAAGAACACTATGACGGAGTGTAATTAGATTTCTTGAGCGGCGCAGTAGCTGGCCGCCAGCCTGCACTTGGATCCACTTTCTCTTCCATCATGCCAATTTCCAAGAGGCGTGCGGAACTCTAAATCATACACAATGTACATTGGGAGTTGAGAGTTATATACCTGCGTGGCACAAGTCTATTGGTGGCTACCGATGACCGTTGGTTGATATGAGAGGATAATGGTTGCGCATCGATTGATGCGCCATCTTACATCAGGACACTTTGACACGTGCTCCACTCTCCTTAACACTGTGTCAACAACATTCAAACCATCGACAACACGCTCGTCTACGAAGTTGAGTCCGATGCTGGCCTGGCAGCCATGGGCTCCTTCCTGCCGACCCGACCATAATTACTTAGACCCTTCCAAGTGTTGGCGGCGCCCGGGAGTCCGGCAAGAGTGGAGCCTTGATCAATTGATTCTACCCACACGACTGGTATGCCACAAGCAGTGCAGCGGTGTCGATTCTCTCTCGCATTCCCTTGTTATCAGCGCATGTACAATTCCTTGGCGCTACGGGGTTTGGCACCGATTTGGATCTGGAAGCTGTGTGCTACATTGATATTGTCAAGACTCAATTTCGAGTTCTATCGAACGATCGACCACTCGCTTAGCGCTCAGTGCTCACTCAAGGTCCTGTTCTCAATTCAAACAACCTTGCTTGTCTCTTGGGTCCCGTATTTTGTTCTACTTGATCAAAGCTTTTCGAACAACTCTTGAGGCAAATTGATTGTACGCCCCACTACTATACTTGACTTTGCAGTGCAAAATGTTCTAGAAGTGCAAAATGCCGCTCGATTGGGCTCAATTCTTGGCCTTTGCCTTCGGAAGTAGCCCAAATGAAACCGACACATGTGTACTATTAGAATATAAAAAAGCCTTCATCTAATTCGGTTGGGAATTGGCCAAGAATTGGGACACGAAGTGCGAAGATATTTTGATTGCTGAGATGTCAATGAATTGCCCCATCAAACGACCGGTCAATTCGGCATATCCATAGCGTTCAATTCTTGGCCGATTTTGGTCATTTCTTAGAGGCAGTCTAAGAGTAAATTCATATCGGTTTCATTTGGGCCATCTCCGAAGGCAAATGACTAGGAATTGAGCGCAGGCGAGCGATATTT
Organism: Mycena sp. CBHHK59/15; assembly: GCA_029204085.1. Taxonomy (NCBI): domain Eukaryota; kingdom Fungi; phylum Basidiomycota; class Agaricomycetes; order Agaricales; family Mycenaceae; genus Mycena; species Mycena sp. CBHHK59/15. Next base: position 213,922 of record JARGXW010000122.1, read on the forward strand.
TGCACTTTTAGAACATTTTGCACTGCAAAGCTAAGTATAGTACCTAATTATAGCTATCTTTCCGGTGCATGTCACACAGCTTCTCGCACTTTTATGATATATGGCCTCAGCCCTCTGGCTTCTGTAGCGTCCCAACATGAGCGACAGCGAAATTTACACCAAACTTCTCCTCTGTAAAAAACTCGGGTATCCGTTGTGGGATCCCCAGCCCGCGAGTGATTTGCCCCTGGAATACAAGGAGCACGGAGTTCGCATCGGCGACGTCGGCTACATCACCCCCAACGGCGCATTTTATTTCATTTTCAACATTTGCGTTCCACCCAACGATCCCGTCAATTCGCAAAATGGAGTTCCCGACAATTTCGAGCCTCTCGCCGAATTCGATGAACGTCGGCACGTACGCCGCTCGGACGTCATGTTCTCCCCGGGGCACACTGTGTCCACCAAGAATGTCAAAAAACGAACGGTTATCGCCTCGATAGAAACCGACGGGTAATGCTTGCTTCTTCGGGCTTTTGTTTAAAGACTGATAACTGATCATCAGGGCTGCACCTATTGACGGGGCCATAGACATCCATATATCCTGCTCCTCTGAAACAGGAGCTGCGTTACTTCTCCCTCAGGGCGCATCGTCCGCGGACCTCAAAGCTTTGAATCTCTTCAAAAAATATTGTCTGGAACACAGGAGACAGCTGGTTTGCATTTTTGGAAAAGGAGCACTGGGAAACCGAGGATCTGCAGCTTTATTTAGTAACTGGGTGGGTCAAAGCATCCGCCTGGGGAGTGACCACTATCTCGCATCATTCGGGGACAGGAGAGATCAGTATGAAGTTGGGTGCAAGTCTGATCGCGGCTGGGCAGCTCAAGTATTCCTGGGATGAGGCTACAGAAAACTCGGGCGTTTCCAAAGCAGGTCCCGAGCGGCAGCAAGGCGATGAGCGCTGGGGTCAGAATCAATCAGCCTTTCTCAGCGGATATCGGATCGCCAAGAGGCGACATATGGTGTCTCTTGCAGGACCTATTAGGGTCACCGCAATTGAAGGGTCTTCCTCCGAAATCAAAGGGAGTTTTCCTTGGAATCTGACCGCTCCTTCACTTTCGCGACGCACGTCAGACAAGACTCGGATTTCTAAGACTTCCGGTTCCGGCGGCCCTTCGGAGTTATTCAGAGATCACAGTAGAATATGGACCTGTGTCCGAGGTACGCTTCGAGTTGTTTGCCCGTGCCTTGAAGGAAACTAAGTCAATACTATCTTCGTAGTCGTATCATCCATCCAAAGCCATCAGCGACTACTTATTCATCGAGGTTACTAGATTCCTGTTTATTGCAATAAAAGTTCCTTACTGACTTGTTCCTCCAACAGACCCCGAACGCTACATTATCAGTCATACATGATGATGAATGGATGTCTGTCTTGAATCCAGTTGATTATTTCCTCATATCTTCCCGATCCACTCTTATGCGTAAATAGGACGACGACTGTCTACCCGATGACTCAGAGATTGTGCGGAGAGTGGCGGAAAAATATGCAGTCGCAACGGAAACTGGCAAGTGAACGCTCCATGTCTATGTGTCCAGTCAACTTATTAACTATAGACGGAGTCTTTCTCGTGGATGAGCCTAGCGAGCCCGATCAAGGAATTTCCGAGTGAGTAGTGTCCGGTCGTCGCCCTCTCGTGCGACCATGAATGACATTAGATCTTCCAGGGTCCGGGTCTCTGACCTGGACGCGGATGTTCAACTGTGTCGGAACGCCGTGATGCTTTGTCCTGATCCGCACCCCGATATAGGTGCTGCGTGGAGTAGACTTGCCATTTCGCTCCGAAATCGTTATGAGCAGAAGGGAAATCCACAGGACATCGACGAAGCGATCGCGCTGCACACAGAAGCTTTGGCCTTGTTTCCGTCCTCCCACCCCGATCGCGCTGTTTCTCTCATCAGACTTGCGGATAATGTCCAAAAGCGTTTTGAAGAGTTGGGAAATTTGCAGGACCTCGACAACGCTATCGACCTGCACAGAGTAGCTCTGGACCTGCTTCCGCCCTCCCACCCTGATCGCGCTGTTTCCCTCACTATGCTTGCTGCTGCTCTCCAAAAGCGTTTTGAAGAGTCGGAAGATATCCAGGACATCAACAAAGCGGCCCATCTGCACAGAGAAGCTCTGGCCTTTCGTCCGTCCCCCCATCCCGATCGCGCTGTTTCCCTCACCAGCCTTGCTGATGTTTTCCAAAAGCGTTTTGAAGAATTGAGAAATTCGCAAGACCTCGACGAAGCTATCGAGCTGCATAGAGAAGCCCTTGCCCTGCGTCCGTCCTCTGAACCTGATCGCGCTGCTGCCCACACCAGACTTGCTGCTACCCTATGGGAGCGCTACGAACAGGGAAATCCACAGGACATCGACAAAGCCACCCGGCGGCAAAAAGAAGCTCTGTCCCTGCTTCCGCCCCCCACCCCGATCGCGCTGTTTCCCTCACCAGACTTGCTGCTGCCCTACAAGAGCGCTACGAGCAGAAGCTAAAGCGAAATGACATCGACGAAGCGATCCTATTGCACAGGGAAGTTTTGGCCCTGCTTCCGTCCTCCCACCCTGATCGCACTGTTTTCCTCGCGACACTTGCTGCTGCTCTCCAAAAGCGTTTTGAAGAGTCGCACGATCTCCAGGACATCGACGAAGCGGCCCAGCTGCACGAAGAAGCTCTGGTCCTGCTTCCGTCCGATCGAGGTCTTCAGGAACGTGAAGAAAAGCAAATCCTGATGAACAGAGTAGAGACAGCCGGCAAGTGGAGGTTAGGGGTTGGCTGGAGCAAGGATGTTGCACAGGTGCTTCCTTTTAGTTAGGAGTCCTAATAAACCTTTTAGGACTCGTTCTTTGCCATCTCTTTCCTACCCCGTCAGTGATCGATTCTCTTCCTCTTTCGGCGGCACGCTGCTCTGAAGGATTCCTTACCTGTCTTTACACCGAGTCTGGAAAGAATTGACCTACAGGGCCTGTAGTGACTCAGTAATCTTCTGAACTAAGATCTTGTGCTGTTATTCAGCTTCTACAGTAATACATGATAGTAGGGGACGACATCCGGCCAGAGATGCAGCAAAGATGCAGTGTGACGTGCCTGCACGTCGTCCCAACTCGTTGCGGCACACGAGCCGTGTCAGTTCACGCGACTCCACGCGCATTCCGGCGCACGCGAGGCCGCGCCGCCGCGTCGGCCATCCGACTCGGGAGAGACGACCGGTCGCGCAGCCAGCGAACACGTCGCCCGAGTTGCGCCCGACCGCCGCGCCAAATGCCCCCATCGCCCGTCTGACAACTTCGAGCGTTGCCCGCGCATGCGCACGCCAGCGACGACCCCATCTCCCCAAGCCCGAGCGCGTCGCGGAACGGCCACGTTCTGCGCGCCAGTGGCTTGCGCCTCCCGGTCGATGAGCGGGCTGGATGGAATGAGTGCGGTGCGAGCGGCGGGAATGGAGGGGGGAGTTCGAAGCATACTCGAACAATGACCCAGAAGGATGAAAACAGTCAGAACGTATGCGTACCGTATCGCGGCGCGCGCGCACCTTGCGTTCTGTGTCGGCGAACCCCCAGCACCTCGTACTTCTCGTCAGAATTGCCTGTGTTGAATTGAATGAGGCCGTCGAGCGCAGTGTACAACCTCGGGTATGGGCCATACACGCAATGGCTTGTTCTGGACTCTGTCTAGTACGACAAAAGCGACGAGCGCGAGGTAAAGGACACAGCGGACGATGGGGGGAGTGCGGCGAGAGCGGATCGCGCCAGGGACGACTTTCGGTCAAGTCTGTCCAAATCAGTTATCGTAGGTCTTGGGGCGTGCATAATGCCTATTGCAACTGAGGCAGTCCGACGGGAGATCTCTTGGTCGTTTCATAAATCAGAGCACCCAAAAACACTGAAGAGGTCGCCGAGAGTTGTTCAACACGTTGACCGAGGGTTTGGTGCGCGAGTCGCAGCATAACAGGTGAAGGGACAGGATCGCAGATACCAGCGTGATGTCACAGTTGTCTGCATTACGATTCGAAAAAAGAAATGGATTCAGCCTATACAAACAGAGAAAGTAGTAATAGTCGTAGTCGCGCCAATGTAGCGCCGTCGTAATGATGTATGCTGGGGAGCAGAGCCAGAAAAAGAGACAGCGACATCTAGAGGCCTTCCATGGTGGCGACAAGCTCGTCCAGCTCCGCCTTGGACTCCCGATATTTGGTTTGTGCTTCCTAAAGGGGGAGGTGTGTAAGAATCGCACACCACGGCTTGGGCGGATCGTGCTCGCCTCGTATTTCTTCTCCCACATGTCACGCTCTTGCTCGACGCGCTGCACCTGCCGCTCAAAGTGCTCCGCCTTGACATCGACCTGCCTCAGCCTGCAGGAAAGCGAAGTCAGCGTCACATCCGAACCGAAGAGAGGCAGCGGGCGTACTTCTCCACGGTCTCCTTCACGTTCTTCTCCGCCGCGTCGAGCTCTTCCTCGAGCAACTGGATCTTCCGCACTAGACCCTCGTTTGTCGTCTTGCTCGTCTCGCCCTCCTCGCGCGCGACCTTGGAGTCCGCGATGGAACTCTCCGCCTTCTCTAGATCCGCGTCAAGGTGCGAGAGCTTGACCTGCAGCGAGGTGATCTCGTGGTCCTTGTCCAGCAGCATCTGCTCATACTTCTTGTTCTTCGCCTCAGCGTCCTCCGCGCGCGCGACCGCGACGTCCGCCTCGATGCGCAGCTGGTTCATTTTCTGTGGACGGCGTCAGCACTGCGCCGGCGTCCCGCCCGCCCGCGTACCTCACGAATTCTGTCTGTCATGGTGGTGATATCGATTGGGGAGGAATGTTTGGCTGCACAGGGTCCGCCAAATATCTGCTTTCGGTTTGCACCGCTCGTGACCCGTTTGGGCGTTTATGGGCGCTTATCGGATTTTGTTTGCGGGCACATTGGCTTGCTTCACCAGAATATTGATCAAACTTCTATATTCAGTCCTCGGGGAAATTGCGCATAATTATATTTCTGTGGCAGTCGGTGGGCTTTTCGTGTTAACTTGACTTCCCCCTAGTGTTCCGAGGCTGCTGCACTAAAATGGTCCATTTTTATATTGGGTTGTCGGAATTTTATGTATTCAATCGAACAAAATGTTTGGGATCACTGTGTTGAACACTGTAAATTGCGCATCGGCAGAGTGTCATACAGACTGCTGAGAATTCTCGAGATCCAACGCGCATGGAGCAAAAAAGGAGCCTCCTGTGGGATCTTGTGGATCATCACCGTTTCTGTAAGGCAAAAATTTCGGTCTGAAATCTGAACCCATTGAAACTTGTCGTTGAATGAAAATCAACAACCAGTTCATGTTTTTCCACGCACTACCTGGAAATTACCTGTGAAATACGAAGGAGAGGCCCGGGGTTAATGAATCGATGACTCCCGATGTTCAAAGGACACAGGTGACATGAGGCGCAACAGGCTGACCAACCTCGTAAAGCGACTCCCATTTTTCTCGACGTGCAGAAGCTGTTGCTCTCATGTTCCAGCCTTTCTCGTGGCTGTCTGCAGGCTGCAAGCCTGGTATCAACGTGATATGGAATGTGATGAATATATCGAAATGACTTGTCTTCCAGCTCCGCGAGCTCCCTCAGCACCAACCCTCTACGCGAGAAAATACGTATCACTTCATGTACAAGGCCTTAAGGGACAACCGCTCATTCAGATCCGTTATCATCTTGTCGACCTTCACTTTCATTTATACTCTATATTTCACGTCAGTCCGAGTCGCTTCCCAGACACGTATTACCTACTCACATTTCTTAGACGATCCATCATCCATCGTGGGAGATGGAACAAGATGGCTTTGAGGAATAGGAACAAATAATGATTGACGTCGCTTAGACGCTCACTCCACCTTTCCTATCCTCTACTTCCGCCCTCGTCGCGTATTTCATTCTTCATGGCTGTACCCGTACCGCAGGAAGGTAAGAGTATCGAAAATTTCACGCCTGGAGACTCCACCTGAGCTGCGTTTCAGAACTCCCTATCCTGGAAGCTGTTATCAAGTTTGTCTCCTTGCTTTGCTCGTTCACAGGACGCACAATCTCTTTCTGTTTCTGAGCGCGTGAGACGCCGTCGGGAGCTCTTCTCGCCTTGAGCGTGAGCGGATGTATCTCGTGCGGCGACGTAGGTGAATCGAGTGTTATTCGAGGCGAGAACGTATCACGGAATAGTTCTCTGTTCAGAACACATTCTCCACCTTGCTCCAGCTCGACGTGGATCAGTGCGTCCTGTGGCCTGCGGAGGTCCGTTGCTGACGCATTTCCCAGCATCCGCAACAGGCTCACCGTCCTCAAGAGGGACCGCGGCGAGTACATCAAGGCCTCCGATGTCAACTCGCTCTACCAGGCTGTCGTCAAGCAGGGTGAGCTTTCACTCAGTTACGATCAACCTCCTGCTCATGACTGGGACAGTGACAAAATTAAACGATGTCCGGGACGACAATGCTACTTATAATAACCGGCTCGACACGAGCCTCGCGGACGTGTTCAGCTTGTTGTCCTTGTTCTACCTCACCATCGGCAAGACGCGGGATACCCCTGCCACGTACTCGCAGATAGCCTCCATGCGGGTCCGTCTACCCCGCACTTTTGATTTTTGGATGGCCTTCTGACCTCGAGCGTAGCAAATATTACGGCACATGGATGAGTCGGCCGTGTACAACGAGTCCGACCTCGCCCCGTTCCGACGGCGGCTGGCAGAGCTGCGGCAGATCGTGCAGCACGAGGGCAAGCACGCAAATGCGTTGACGAAGCTCCTCGAGCGGCAGCTGAACGAATGCGGTGCGGTCGGTCACCCTCCCTTCCGCGGCGAGCTCACACTCCCCCAGATGCTATCGTACAGTCGCTCGAGGAGTCGCTCTCTGTGCTCTCGGTCGAGCTTATCCCGATACACGAGCGACTCGTCACCATCCGACGGCAGCTCGTCGCGCTCGCCGCGAAGGATGGCCCGCACAAGGCAGACCTCAAGCCGCTGCAGGAGGAGCTGCGCAAGATCGATTCGTTCGTCCTCCTTCCCCTATGCGCCTCCACTGACTGACCGCCCCACAGCAAGCGCGTGGACGGCAAGTTCCTCGGCCCGGGCGGGATCGTGCCCGCGTCGCAGGCGATCTGCTCGTCACTGCTCGAAGAGTGCTTCGAGATCGCGCAGGAGATCAAGGCGAACGAGGACTCGAAGAACGTCGCGTCGGCGCTCAAGCCGATCCATGAGCGCCTCAGCGGGATCCGCGCTGAGCTCGAGAGCCTCGTGCTCACGCATCGCTGGAGCCTGCGCGAGACGGACCTGTGGAACTACTCGTCTGCGCTGCAGGAGATCGACAAGATGCGCGTGGACGGCAAGTTCCTCGACGCGGAGGGCGGACGTCCGCCGGGGCAATATGTGCGTGCCGTGCGTTTCTCTTTCTTGCGCTGGCTGACGGCTGGACAGATCTTGTTGTATCTCCTGCGCCGGTGCTACGGTCTTATCTACCGCCTGCTGTCGTCGAGCGAGCCCGTGTCGGAGGAGCTCATGCCCGTAGTGCGTCTATGTGCACTTACCGCTTCCATCATCTCACCACTGCACCCCAGGCCAACAAGCTCTCGACAGTGAAGAAGTGCCTAAATGAGGTGCTCAAGTACGGTGGGACGTTCAGCGCGCGCGATCTCTACCCTGTGCGTTGTGTTGCCTTCCTCTCTCCCCCTCTTCCTCTCTTCCTCCTTGATCCCTTCTCGTGTTTGTCGCGGTCTTTTCCCTCTTCTGCCTTCCTCCTCCACCCGAAGACCCCGCACCGGTGGCCCTGATGCAATGCTAACTACGCCCGCTCTCGCGCCCCGCGCACACCACAGTACCAGCTCGCGCTGTTCCAGATCGACTCTATGCGGAAGGACGGCAAGTTCGTCGGCGTTGACGGGTCGATCCCCGAGGGGCAGGGGATCGTCATGGCGCATCTCAACGAGTGCCACGAGCTGCTGGAGATGGTGCGTCCCTCTCTTCCTTTCCCTGCTGGAAAGCTCTGACGCTGTTGTAGTTGAAGGAATCGATGGACGAAGGTGAGGAAGACGAGGATGAGTATGACGACGAGCAGTACGATGACGATGACGACGATGGGAGCGCGTCGACTGTTCCTGATAGCGAGGAGGACGACGAGGACGGGCCGTAGATGAGGCATCCTTTGTCGTCGGCCTCGTTTTTTCTTGCTTTAGGCAAAAGGTTTAATATGTAACACTTGTATGGAATCTTAGTCGATGCTACCCCCACTCGTTGTCTGTGGGAGTCACTCTACACATAGACTCGCGACCAGTTCGTTTCCAGCACTGATCACGAGGGCAAGAAGATCAGTGCTGTGAAACGACTGGGATATCATGTCATGATTTTGGCAGATGGCGTCAATCGTGATTTCGGACTTGAGAATTTCAGCCCTTCCCCTACTTTCAGAATGAAGGAGCTCCAGGCCCAAGTTATATAGAGAAAGTTACTTCATTTTTCATTTTGAATTGATGGAGCACCACTTATTTTTGGGCAAAATCCGAAACAAGTTGGTCTCATTCAACTCAGAATTGAAAACTGTCCATCTTTGACTATACAACTTTTTACACTTTTTCTGAAGGTACGGGAGGTCGAAAATACCAAGTCCAAAACCTCGTTTGGCGGCATCAGCCAAAATCGCAGCATGATATCCCAGCCGCTTCGCCCACCGTGATAAGCGCAGCCACGTGCTTGGCGAACGCGGTTGGTCACGAGCCTACTCCGATCTTTGCCACACCGTTGGGTGGTCAGGTGACGTGCGTGTTCTTGCCAGACTCAGTCTGGCAATGCTATGGGACTTTGATGGCATCACCGTTCTGTCCCAATTTGGACGCTCTGCCAAAATCTCAGGCCTCGATGGATAAACCTGGTATAAAATCGCCCGGCCCTGCTACAGCACAGTTTATTGAGCCATAAATCATGATAAATCATTCTACATGTATTCTTGGTAGCAGATTTTTTGAAGTTCTGCTGTAGCTCAAATTCAAGCCAAGAGAGACATCTATTGACCTGAATTCGGGGAAGTTTTTACCAAGAATACACATAGAATCAATTAAAATAATATTTGGGCCAGTTTCTGGGTCCATATCGAGTCCGTGGGAGCCCATACTAGGTCGATCTGAATCAGTGGCAAATCCAGTGATAACCAGTACAAACAAAGATGAACTGCCAATTCTATCTGAATACAGTGGTCTCTGGGCTCAGAAAAAGAGGTATATGGTTGTATTAGTACCTGGAAACAGATTTCAAAGTCTTCAGGAGCCAGAGCAGCAGAAGAGGATGAGAACATATCTAAGAGGGAGTTTGCCATCGGAAAGGCCGGATCACGCTTATGTAAGCGCACAATTTTCCCAAACGGATTGCCGGTGGCCACAGACTGCAATGGCGGGAGCAGGAAAGGCGCCTGAGACGGCGCACGCGTCACCATCTTCCAATTTACCTGTCGATGGTCCCTCGAGTCGACCTGGATATGGGGAACCTCCCATCCCATACCCTGCCAGTGCGACAGAGAGCACCGAATTTCCGTCAGTGCATTTGTCTTTTGCGCCCGCGCGTTTGTTAGTGAGTCTCCTTGCAGAATTTGATCCATACTCCAACTCTCGCAGTCGCCGTGCGGATTTCCTGAAACTGGTTTCAGTCGTGGAGGAACAGACGGCTGTTCTCCGCCGGATGGACCAGAGGCAGGCTGCCGCCGGTGCGTGGAACCCCGGCGAACAGAACGCGTGGGGTTTTGCTGAAACTACGCCGTTTCAACATATATCCCAGCAGCCTATGCCCGAAGTGCCTGCCATAAGCAGCAACGCCTGGAATGCTTTGCTACGATCAGCCCTCACGAACTCCATCCAGCCCAAGATCGGCAGACGGACTGGACGCCCTTCTTGTGTTTGTATGTCTCAGCCGCATAAAGAGTGTGTCTGTATTGATTTTAACGACGACGAAAAGCTTGGTCTGTTGTCGGGGATAGTGATGGCGTTTTTCGTCGGGCGCTGAGCGCGCTGAAGCCGGACGAAAGCGCGCGGACGAACGAGCTGATATCGAATCTGACTAACATCAAGAGGTCGCAGATCTGTACACTGATCCCCCCTCCCCCAAATCGGGAATTGTGTGATGTCAGCATCACAAACGACACGTCGCCTTGCTGCCTTGCTGTACGTCCCTCACTACGTTCACACTCTCATATAACCCACTGGTTATCTTCTGGGTACACTACTGTGTCTCAGATATGAGATCTCCTCTTTCTCCTCTGTCTTATGTAAAACCTCTCGGCTTCGCTCAATTCCTTCGAGGAGGGCTCAAACGCATTGATTCTTGTCAATGCATGCGTTCTAAGGGTGTATCTACATTCTGTATCTTGATAAATCTTGTATATTCAGAAAGGTTTCGGGAGGTTTCGGGCGGTGGTACCGAGCGCCTGTAGTTCGGCAAACTCGATTAGTGTGCGAAAATAAGGTTTCGTACATCATGCAGTTTAGCTACTGTATCTCTTGCCGCGCTCGCAGTTGTCTGTCGCGGGTTTCTCAATATGGCAGCCTCTTCACGGGATGCCAAAGCTTCGAACAAGCTTGAAGTTGTTGACATCAAGACTCGCCGGAGCGTGACAGAAAAGGTCCTGGGCACGACCATAGACTCGGAGGCATTACCTCCGCTGCTTGTAATACCAGTCCTGCTCTTTCTCGCAGGATTGCTCGATACGCTGTTCTCCAACGTTCTGCAGCTTTCGCCGCCGCCAGCGCCAATTCTCGTCATCTCGGGACTCATCTCGCTGTTTTCCGTCTTTATTCTGGTTGCGTTTCTTACCTTCGCGATTGTGGATGGCAGTATCAATCCAGCCAAGTCTCCATTTCAGACCACCCTAGTACATATCATTCATTTCCACTTCTATCCAGCACCGAAGTCTCTTTCGTTGGCGGCGCGCTGTCGAGTTTTGAAACGGTTCCAATCTCTGAGACTGCCAATCGCGGTACTCCGTGAAATATCCACAAGTTCTGACCAGGAGTCGGAGCTTAACGCATCTGAACCATTGCCCAATGCGAAGATATACCATGAGGTCATCCAGGCAACCCACGATGACGATACTCTCAATCAAGCATCGGCTGCCTTGTTCGAAGTTATGAGACACTCGATACATCCTGTGGTTCAGGGTTACCCTCCCAGAAAGGGGCCGCTAACGGATGAAGAGCTTGCGACGATACTGCGCCTTTTGTCTCCAGAGGCTACGGCCAGGAGTAGCCGCACTGCTGCGCAAGTTATCATCCGCATGCACTCCGAATATTGTGAGCGTCCTTTCCCTCTTTACCACCTGCATCATCCTGACATTTCTAGTCTACGCTGTGTCCTTTTCCCAAGTTCAGATTAACGAGCTCGTCCCTGCTCTCGCAGAGGCTGCCAAGAGATCTTGTGTCGGTCATTCATTATCTGCTCTCTGGGAGTCTCCTTTTCTTCGAGCTATGGCCATAGTCGTGGATTTAGACCTGGCATCGAAGGATAATTCCCCCGCCGTGTGGGTTCAGGCATCAGCATACTCGTCATGGGATCACCTTCCGTCTACCATCGATGGTGCACCTCTCACCCCGCCTCACAGTCCCGTCATCTTGATCCTCAAGGTTGTCGTTTCCAAGCTGGCGGAAGCATTGGTGGACTCCACACGCGCGACTGAAGCAGGAATCGTCGATTCAATTCTGTCTCCCCAGTTCGACCTGGGAGAACCTCTGAATCCGAGATATCTGCTCGCTGCGCTTCTCCATGCCCCATCCCAGGACGACATGACCCTAATAGCAATGTGGCTGTTTAGAATACAATCCCCTCTGTCTATCATTCGTGCTGCACATGACAACGTCGAAGCCATTACAAGTGAGCAAATGCTGCACCTACCACAGTGTGAATCCGAGATGTTTTCCTCCATTGTTGCAACGATTGGCCAGATCTGCCTCGCTCAGGACGATTTTGCAGATCACGAGTTGCTTCTGAAACTGTGCATATTCACCTTTTTCAAGGCTCCAAGAGCGGGTACCTCAGCTGCGGATGCACTGGGGGCTGTGTGACCTCGTCGACACGATGCTGATAGTCGTACATGAGATCCCGCTCCCTGATCCTGGCTCTCCACTGCTAAATGATTTGATCTGCGTCAGGGCGGTGGTCGCGATACTTTCGCTTTCAACAGCTCATACGTCCACGTTGTCACTATCCCGCCCCACCCATTTGCGGGCACGCACTCCGACATTTTTCAATGATGCAATGGACTCCCTTCCAGCCCAGTTCAAATTTACTCACGGCCACGGTAGGTAACTGCCTATGATATCTTGAATAATTCTGACCCTCCCCACAGCGACGGGCTTGGCTTCGTATAAGCCCGTTATCCCGCGGGAAATTGACTCAAATCGGGATGAAGAAGACAAATTTCACGTGGGCTTTGAGGCCAGTGCTTGCGCATGGCAGTACGAGTCCAGCTTCTTTTCAAACCCCGAAGTCGGACTTCTAAAATGGTAGTGAATTCCAAATCCTGGTTCGAAAGTTAGCTTCGAGACTTTCGAGGGATACTTACAACGGGTCCAGGAAAATCAGCGTATTCAATTCAAACCTAACAGAAATTCATACACTTATATCTACAAACGGCGAGCGAGGTCCTGGATTGGACGACAGTATTTCGCGATAATGCAGGCAAAAGTGGAGGTCCAACCGGTATGTGGCCTTATTTGTCTGGAGCCTCTCTTTACGCGATCGTTTGCTGGGTCTGCCCCTCCTCGCGATACAAAAGTCGCCGGCCGATTCCTTTTGAATTACTCGGGGCTTCACTCTACTTGCCCGCAATTTAAACTTCCCCACTACTACTAGAGGACATATAGCCCTCTAAGCCAGACTTTGCATCGGCATGTTGCCCATTCGATTCGACGGGCGAAGCCCTCACCTGGGACATCTCAGAACTGAAAATCCCGATACCAGATTCAAATTTATTAAGTGCACTACGTGTCTACCAATTACTATCTGTGTCTGGGGCTCGTTCTGCGGTGTTCATGTCGGAGGCATGTCGGAGGTTCCAAGCATACTGGCCTGGGTTTTTGGTGCTCTCTTCTGTTCTTTGACACCACCACAGTAATTTTTGATTACTTCAGGGCGTATAACGCTGCACACAATCGCTCTTCGCGCCGTCGATGCAACACCAATGGGTCTCGCAAGTCTATAAATCTGCCGTTGTTTACGCAGGTCCTCCCGGTGTACATTCCGTCGTGGTACCACATGACGCCTTCTGCATCCAGAACGACACTGGTGAAATGTCCCGCCATCTGTGAGTGATATATTAGTCCACGCAACTTCAGAGTTATGACGCTGTCATTCCGTCCAAAGTTCAGCTCTTCATCGAGTATAAGCGTGTCGAAATTGATGCATACTACCATTACGGAGGGGATGTCGTGGATTGTGGTGAGTCTTCGCAATTTTGCATGGCTTCCATTTATGCTGCATTGCGGGCATTGGGTCATCTGCCGGTCAAAGTGATGCTGAAACCATTGTGACAAGGTTGGGCCATTCGGGTGCCTTTGTCGTAGCGTATTCATATTCCATACATCAATGTATTGGCTGAAGGTATCAGTCAACCTGGGTTCTCTGTGCCCGCATTCTTCGCAGTATGTTATGGCGGATCCGTAGCTGCGCCTATCTGTAACTCCCATGAATAAAGCATCCAAATTTATACCGTGGGGTCCTAGTGGGAAATCTGCAGCATTCTGGGAGCGGAGCAACCTGCGCACTGCGTCTCTGGCTTGCTCAGGCAAGTATCTATTCTCAGTCATGATCGCTGCCCACAATCCAAGCGGTGGGCTGCAAGCTGTTAATCTTTGCGTCCACAATTGCGGGTTTTCGCTCCACAAACAGGCCAAAGAGGTAAACAAGGCGTCGTAAGCGCAACTATAATTTGTGCTGTCCCATATGAGACCCACTGGACAAACGGACTGCACAGGCCTCTCAACCATTGCCGCGGACTTCTTTGGAGCTGACCTTGATTCATCGTTCATGGCCTGTTTCTTCGCCGGAGGTAGGTCTTCATGTTCGTCTGGTCTTCTTTTATTTTGAGGCCCTTTCTTTGCAGCTCTACTAGTGGGCTCTTTAATAGTTGGCTTCCAAGCACTGTAGTCAGTCTCAGGTTGCTTATCGTCGGCTTTTGCCCTGATTGCAGAATGGAAGTGCACAGGATCTGCAGCATTGCCCTTCCATGCTCGATACGATATCAACAACTGGCCACGATAGATGCCTGTCACCTTTCTTGGTAAACTACCTTCGTGGCGAAGTTTTGTGATCTCATCCAACAATTCCAGTTCTCTGAATTCCTGTCTCAGGTGTCCTGATATTCCACTGGTAATCTTTTTGGAATCAAACCCTTGAATAATGCAGGTGCCATCAGCCGTGTAGCCTCTCGAGAGTGCAACATAATAATTGTGATGATTTTTGCAATTGTTGAGGTGCACCACATTCTCATTTCGTCCCTTCCCTTGCGACCCATAGTCTGTCATAGAGAAATTCGGCAGCACCATAACTTGCTCCCTCATCAAGGATAGCAGTGAGTCGTCACGCAGCAAGCATGTAACATGATTTGATGTTCTTCCTAGTGGCACCACATTCAAAGGTAGATCGGGAATCTGAATGTCCCGAGGGGGTTTAACTAATCGAACAAACAAGGTGTCCAGGATTTTTTGGCCTGAGGGACCGATCGAGGAATCCCATCCGACTACCACTGCCTCTTGGCCTTTCGTTACACAGAGTTCGGTAGCTTCGTTTGATTTGATCATCACCGGCATTCCAACACACAACCTTAGGCATCCTGGAATGTGTTCTGCAACAGTTGACGGTGTTGCGGCCCACAGAGCATGCTGCAATTTGGGACCTAACTGCTTAAAGTGAGCTTGCGAACATCTGGGCCATTTATATCTATCGATTGCTCTTGCACTTAACTTATCAACACTGTAGAATTCCACCAAGTCCTGTCCTGTATCCTCAGAAAATCTACGAACACCTTCGTCATTAATTAGGTCTTTGTGGATGTTCAATCCAGTAATCACAGAAACATTGCGGAATTTTTTCGTGTCTAAGTGAGGATGACCCGGTCTATCACTTGCAACTCTGGTGTGCAGAAATTCAATGTCTTCCATCGTGCATGCACCAAACCGCATGTTTTCCAGTGCTGTTCGTAATTTGGCGTCTGCCTCGGTCTGGGTTTTCTGTCTCATATTCTGTCTGAGAAGAACAACTGTCGTGAATTGATGCCATAGAATTCGCCCAAGGATTGCGCTCTGAGTCTGTGGCGTCATGTTATCAGTTGTTCTTAAGGCAACTAGGCCATTATATAGTGCATGGCCAGACACGGGCGGCAACTGGGCAAAATCACCGGCAACAATGACACCCAAACCTCCAAACTCAACATCGTGGATATTTCGGGCCTTTGCTGCCTGACTTGCTAATATTTGTAGGTCTTCACATGACACCATTGATAACTCATCGAGCAGGATGTATTCCACCCCTTGGAGTCGTTCATTTATAGCTGCTATAGATGCAGCATCGTTCGGGATACCTTCCAAGTCATCCCTATTTTTGCTCTTCTTTTCACGTGGAATTCGGAATACTGAATGATATGTTGAGCCATTCAACAATGCAGCAGTGGAACCTGTCGGACCAAGAACCATAAATCGGTATTCTTCCCTCCTCGCAACGAAGAAATCTATAATTACATTAAATACAGCTGATTTTCCAGATCCACCCATTCCTCCCATATACATTTTCAGTGGTGTGGGCTGTGGGCTGGATGCATGCTCTGCAACTATTCTGAAGGCTCGTTCTTGTTCCTGATTCAACTCAAAACCCGGCCGTTTACAGATATCATTTATCAGAGAGTCATTGGCTTCTTTAGTTAACCTGGAAGTCAGATTGAAGTAATTGTGTGGTACAACCTCCACTTTATTCGCAGTATGTGCCCTATTGTCATCGTCTTTATCCGGTGAAGGCATATCAGATAACTTATTGGCTGTGTATAGTTTTCTCTCAGATTTCAGTATTTCAACCCAGGTCCGTCGGGCCTTATAGGGAGCAACAAATCTTGTCGTGTCTATATCCAGAAGGCCATCTCTGGGTGCGTTCAGCCATTTGGATGCTTGTAATACATCTCTTATAGAATCTCGGGACTTATTTAGAGCATCAGTCTTTCGTCCGATTGTGATATCATCATCACAGCCCATGTCCTCATCTCCGAATTCCCCTGCTTCAAGATCATTCATAAATTTATCGTGGTCTCCGAGGATAGAGCTGGAGGTATGTTCACCTCGTTCTGACATCTTCTTCCTCATTATAGCATAGTGGTCATCGCGGGCATCATTACACTCATACCGGATGTTAAAATTCCGTATCAGCTCTTGTTGCCGACTTGTAAATACATGTTCGTGGAATATTTGGTCCCATTTTGAGTCATTGTCGTTTAAATCAGCCGGTGTCCGCCAAGGTTTGAATAAAGTCAGTATTGTCATGCAATAATACTCTCGGTCCCCCTTGTCGGCTCGAGGTATGGCACCTCCCATAAAGTTTGGTATAATCTTATCTAACTTCTGGAAGTCACAGTGCACTGCATGCGTCTTGAATGCGGCCTCATGTGCTGGCAAGAATGGATGTCTTATTATTCGGTGAGTTTTTTCCCTCTTATTATGTTTCTCTACAATTGTTTTATCCTCATCTTCTGACTTCCAGTCGCTCTCATCACCCGAGGAGTTGGCCTCTTTGTCGGTACAATCATCCGAGCTCATGTCGTCAACTATAAAATCAGCAAAGTCACTGTCATCATATTTGGGCTCAATGTCTCTTTCAAAATCAGGATCTTCATCGTCAATTCTTTCTGGATTGTCTGTCTGCATGCCAATGAGCTCATTATTAATCTCAAGTTGTTCCTCAAACTCCCGGCGCTCTTTGCGTGTCCGCGCTTTCTTGTCAGAACACTGTACCCATTCATAGAGATTCACATTCTCATATGCCAGGGGTCGGAACCGATAGTCATCAACTATAGAACAAGCAACATAGGACCCATTTTGGTTTCGGATGGTGAGCAAATCCTCCGCAATATCTGTGTCTTCACCGTCTTCACCGAGGTCATCATTGGTTTTTGTCTTATACCAGTAACCTTTCACAAATGTTACATAGGACCGCCACGGAAAATTCACATATTTGTGGCTGCAGTAGTGGTCGGGGTTCCCAAGAATATACATGGATGCCATGGGGCTTCCAATTTCCATTTTTGTTGACATTGAATTGATCATTTGCCTCATCAGTGTCCTTGCGGTTTCTACACCTTCGGCACCATTGCCCAGAGTTTCCGAATTTCTTTCAAACACATCAAAAACTGATGCAAAAGCCTGATAGGTCTTCAAACCCAGCTTAGAAACATAATCCGACACATATGACACAACAGCCTTGACCGCAGTTCCTGATAAAAGACTTGTAACATCTGTGTTGGAGCGAGAAAAATAAGTTACGACTCTAGAAAAGGTGTTCAACTGCGGTTCCGCCTTCTTGATGTTGATATGACCATCTTCATCAACGTGAGTCGTTTCAAATATTTGCCGAGGGAAACGAGCTTTACATATGCCGGTCTTGGACAGACACCCACGACGTTCATGATAAGTTCGTGTCCGGGGTTTTATTTTTTTCGAGTTTCTCCAGTCTTTTTTTGCAGCTGCATCTTCTTTATCCTGAATTGATTCTCTGCATTTGTGCACATTCGACCTCAACAACAGATCATCCACCTCATGTTCGTATGTCAGCCACCATTCTGCAAGCCGCTGACATTTATCACACTTATCATCTTCATGAACTTCATTGCACAAAGGCGGAGGCACTGAGGGTAAAGTTTGAGTTGGAACCTTGTATGTAGGGCCCGATTGAAGGTCCTCTTCTTCTGGACTGGCCTCTGGATCAGCATTGACCCGTTCTCTCACATTGGACATTGATCCATGTATGAAATCTCCCTGGTGAGCTGACTCTAAATAATCAATTAATTTCTTCTGAAACACAGAGTCTCCCCCCATTATCTTGTCACGAATCTCCTGAGGGGTGGCCGCATTTTTAATCCACAACAATGAATGGAGATGGAGTGTAAGCCGGCCTTGCTGCTCTACTGTCGCATAATAACCATTGGTATGTCCGTACAGACCTGGAAGTTCGGATTCCCAACACAGGACTTCCTTCAGAAAGACTTCAACCATGTAGTGAAAAAATCTTGCAGCTGCAACGGGATTTTTTGACATCAATAGACTGCGCTCTTTGGAAGTTCTGAGTTCAGGACGATAGATGGTATCTTCCTGGGCATAATACAGTGCCAATGGATGATTGATATCTGCCCACGACAATGTAACAAACCAGGTAGGTGCTGCAAGAAAAGCAGTTGTTGACCAAATCTCGTTCCGCTGATGTTTTTTGGACGTGGCAGATCCCATTACATGTGGTCCTACACCATCCAAGTCACTGAGCAGGGCAAAACATTGTTTTTCAGCATCAGTGACTGGTTTAACATGCTCACCTTGTGCCATTCTATCAGCTATGTCTGCAGCCACTTCAGGGTTCATGGCTAACAGCCTACGCGAAATATTAGCAAATTTGGAGCGCTTCACAATTATACTACTGCCTTTTGCAGATCCTTTCAACTGCTCATGGTTGAATGCTACCATGGGAAAATACACATCGGTCTGGAAGCGCTTATCGTGATACAGTAGGAGATTCCTCTTGTGTGTCATGTCTCCAAGCTGAAATTTATGAGCAGCATGCCCAATTCCTCCTTTACCATATGGAAAAAGCCACGGAAACATTCCGGGATAGGCCTTAACATTATGGTACATCGACTCAGGTATGTCGCTTCTTCCGATGGCCAACATGTCCCCCTTTTGCGTTAGATGTTGTAGTGCTGCAGCTTTAATAGCAGACATAGATGCTGTTGAATACTCAGCACCAGTTAAACCATGCACAGCAAAAGTGCATTCACCGTCCATCGTACCATGTTCATCATTTTTATCGAATACACTCCGAGCTTCAGCAGGAATGGAATCATTTACATCACCCTCAGTGTGCTTATAGTCCACAACTACAGGAATGTCACGATGGGCATATGACATCAAATTTTCCTGGGAGATCTCCAAATCCATGTAATCTTCATGGTTGAGTTTCAACCACTCAAGAGCTTCTGCAACCTTGTGTCGTCGCACTAACATGGGTGTCCGGTCGAAATCCTCCTGAGTGGGTGCGGCTGAACCGGTGAATACAAAGGCGAGTACTTCACTTATCTCATCTCTGCTCGGTGGTAACTTTAGATATACTTTGAGTGCCGGTTGCGCAAACATGATCGCATTTGCATGCATTCTTACTCTGCCAGAGTTGACTCGAATTACACATCTATTGTGTCTTACCCTCGCAATCATGACACCTTCGGCATAGGTCAATCCCTGTAGTTGAGGTGGGACAACACCGACCCAGTTATAATTTGCCAATGCCTCGCGAGGTATAAGTTTCCTCACAACAAGCACTTCACATGAAATGCAGATATGTGTGCATCCATCAGCCAAAATAGGTCCTGAAAGTTCTTCAATAGGATCCAAAGAGCGGAATCTCTCTTTTCTGGTAACACCTTCACCCTTCAAATGTTCGAGAGAGCCTTGAAATCGATCGAGCGGTGTCAATTCATCTTGAGGAGTTAGTCGACCACAAACGGCACAACCAGCCTCCAAAAATCGGTCTGGCTGCACGCTCTCTGAAGACTTCGTTATAATTCGATGTAAGGTCTCTTCGCGTGCTGGCCGTGGTGGAAAATTGGTGCTACGAAGTCGAAGCTGGCATACCTTTCGAATAAATCTGATTTTCTTGGCCTGGTTCACTATGTCATTCTCCATTTTCAGTCTGTGAGCAGGGGACAGTTGCGGTTTTGCTTCCTTTCTTTTGATATAGGCTTTGGCATTGGCTTTGGAGATATTCTGTCTATTTTCACCTGCTCGGGACCTGGGTACAAATTTTACCATGCTCATTATGGATACAATCTCGGGGCAGTTACAGATGTGCGCCAACATAAGCTCCTTTGCCTCATTAACAGAGAGTCTTGAATACATTCCTACACCATGCACCTTTGCAACACTCGTTAATTCGGAACGAGTAAGCAAGGGAATGAGATTATGAATCGGAAGTGTAACAGATATCAATGAGGGACTTTTACACAGTGCAGCATCGACCTCATGTGCTCTGCACTGGTACTCAAACATAAAGGATGCTGAGGCTAAATCTGGCAATCCATGCGCGTTGTGAATGTGTTTAGCAATTACTTCACCAGGAAACTTCCCGTGTCTTCCTCCGCCGATTAGAAGTTTACAATCTTGATATAGAGAGTGCTCATCGTAACAAGAGTCAACATTAAAATACCCTCGAAGGGCAAATGTAATGCCAATAACGGCAGCGATTAATTGTCGATGGGCAGACATCAAGTGTAGAACATAGTATGCCATACGGCTGCCCATTGGGCATAAAACATGGGTGAAAAACTTGCCCATCGGGCATAATATAACATGGATAAAAAACCCACCCATCGGGCATATATCATAGACATAGGCCAGAAAGCCACCCATCGGGCATATATCATAGACATAGGCCACAAAGCCGCCCATCGGGCATATAACGTAGATGGGATGTGCATCAAGTGCTAAGGAGGTGCGCATCCACCCCCGTGCTGCGAGACCCCGTCGGGTACCCGTTAGGCACAAATCATAGACACACTTTGCATCAAGTGCTAAGGAGGTGTGCATCCACCCCCGTGCCATGAGATTGACATCGCCCCGTCGGGCAGCCGTCAGGCACAAATCATAGATGCGCTTTGCATAAATTGCATAGGTGCGCATCAACCCCGTGTGCGGACAAAATTCGTGCAAATCCAGTCGTGGGCAGGATTCAGACAACGGAGTGTCTGAACCCGGCCACGCCGGACAAAATCCAGATGTGTGGACATCTGAACCAAGCCAGGCATCTATGGCATCAGTAGAATTTCGTTTGCAAAGATGCCCGCCACGCACCTGCAGAGCCACGGCTTGCAAACATGCAGGAAAGTCCTCGAAGCGGAAGCAGCACTGGAAACGATCAGATGTGATAAAGCAGGGATGTATAATGAATACACGACGAACCAAGATCCACAGGTAGAATGAAGCAAAGCAAGAAGAGTGACCCAAGGACCTGATGAAATATGATATAAATTGTTGCCGGGGACCACTTGTAAGTAAGAGGCATACTGCTGCCAGCCATAGAGGTGCAGCCCGCCCGTTCCATGCTGTCAGATTGGACGTCACAGTCACAGGGGACTGGTGAAAACCACATGGAGAAGGCGACTGCCACAGGTTGCCAGGCAATGAGTCTTCGAAATCGACCGTGATTGGGTTGCCAGAAGAGCCCGAGACGGGAACGACAGGTGTAGCCGAGGAGCGAGCGAGACTATCCGATCTGGGAGATGGAGGAGGGAGGACAACCTCCATGAGTATTGGACTGTCAAGAGACAGGGGAGGACAAGGGCGACATTCTGCGTAGATTAGCGTCAGACAAGTGGCAAAAAGAAAGCTGTTACCAGGAGGCTCTATTTCCGTATAGATTGTAACACACATATCTGGGAATACGGCTCAATGCCAGGCTTGACCTATATAGAGTGGTGGCTTACTTTATATGAGAGCAAGTTTTTGGTAGGCAGCAGAAATTCGTGCAAAGCTTAGATGGAGGTGAGACGAAGAGACGAAGAGACGAAGAGAGCCTGAGTCAGAGTCTCAGGGAAAGCTGGAGGCGAGAGCCGGAAGGTGGTGCGAATACAACGCGGTGCCGCATCAGATTCACTGCTTGCTAATCAGGGCCTGAGAATGTTTGCTAATCAGACTATTTTAGTCTGATTAGCAAACATTCTCAGGCCCTGATTAGCAAGCAGCGGAACGCAGTGATTGTGCCTTGATCAGTATATATGGTCGCACAAGGAGCTCCCCTTGAACTTACTCCCGAAAAAAAACGAAAAACAGAAGAAAAGCGAAACAATGTGAAATATGAGAGATTTGCTAAAGGTAGAACGGGGGAGCGCGAAACTAAGTATGAGAGAAGGGACAGCCTATGGACTGATGATGACAATTTTGCCATCACTGATGGTGGAGACCGGATCCGCGGAACGCTGGAGCCGAAAGTCTTTTTTTGTAGATTCAAATAAATGCTGGTACCAGTGGAGAGTTCAAGGTCAAGGGGAGAAGCAACAGGTGTCGAAATTGGTATGTAAACACCTTGCGATCAACGTGGACTCCGGAGTAGTCTTTGAATGCGAGCGAAACAAGCGAATGATGTCAGTGGAAGTACAAATAAATAACGACAACTTCAATCAAAAACGACCACTGAATTTTGCCGAGAAATGGCGGTAAACGGGCTGCCAAGAACGAGACCTAAAAATAAATTTTAGGACTCGTAAAATTTGGCCATGAAGTTAGCATCAAGTCAGTCGTAGCTCCAACTCACCAATAGCTGTATATTTTGTGGCCCATTGTTGTCAGCTGGCATTTAGTCAACCCCGCGCGTGAGACTAAATCTCTTGACCATCATCGGCTTGAGTCATTTCTCACACATCTTTTGCGCCCATCAACCTCTCCATTGCGTAATTATTAGCAGGCTGTCTGACATACCACGGTACATCGCCGCACTCCGTCTCACTCCCGCACTTCGCAGTACGGGGACCCATACACTGTCTCTGCTTTTTCAAACTCGACGCTATGATCTCCAGGCTGAGATGTCGTCACATGTCTTCTGTTTCCACGCATATCTCACGCACCACCCTCGTGCGAATCATCGATTATAGCAAGACGAGGAGGATGCGATTTAATCGCAAACAAGCTTCAAGCCTCGGCGCATTCAGCGTTAGCCAATCTAGCGCGTCGGATAGGTGCAACGAGCGCCGTGAAACTAATGTCACATTCACTCTGCCAGCGGAACAATGATTTCGTCCTGATTTCGTACCTCTTCGGCGAGCGCCTGTTGGTGGGAAAATATCTCTACTTTTCACACCACTGCCATCAACACAGATTCTACCGCGGACATCGGAAGACAGCTTGCTATACTGTAGCGAAAGATGCTCGTATGCATCGATGTTCACCAAGCGCTTCAAAACTGCCATGACGTACAGTATATCCTTTTTGTTCGACTTGGCGCTCCTCTAACCCTTGATGGTGTACAGAACTGGCCCCGTAAGCATTCCCATGACCTGTAACACAAAAATGCTTGCGATGTTATTGGTCTAGGTGAAGTAACTCCATCTACGATCCACATGGCCGCTGTAGTCAATATCTCAATAATGTATTACGCTCTAGGAGATGGCTAAGAGATCCGACTGCAACCGCCCATTGTGGGACCGACTAAAGTGCTTCCGTGTTCCACCTTTGTTTCAACATATGATTTTCAACTCGCAAAGGCACACACCGCCATTGGCCTCGGCACCGCCGTCCATACCTTCGGTTCCGGTTGCTTTCGCGCGCTACTATGGACGCAACCCACGCCGAGCCGATGCCACTCCTCGATTCCAATTTCGCGGAATTATCAGAAAAATATATAACCAGGGGGCACTGGGGGATACTGCATTCAAGTCGCCATGAATCTCCTGGTTGTGCTACCATTTTTGTTAAGTGGCTTGACGGCGGCTCAGCCTCCTAGTGGCAATCAGTTCAACGATGTTACCCTCGACATCATCAACGCGGACCTGGCTCCCGATGGCTTTCTCAGGAGTGCGTTCACAAACATATATCCTTTCTTTACTCATGAATGTTCAAATTTAGGCACGGTGTCTGCCAATGGAACGTGAGTGTAGCGTTCGTATATCACACCGGTCGACTGATACAAGCCTCGCAGCTTCCCTGGTCCCCTTATTCGTGCAACGAAAGGAGACACGCTTAGGGTCACAGTCAATAATAAATTGGTACTAAAACACGCGTCACCATTGGCGTCATTCTGACCTTGCATCTCCAGACGGACCCTAGTATGCGGCGCAGTACAACTATGGTTGCTTTCGTTTGTGTGAATTCTTATATGATTGGCTTATACATGTTCAACTGTAGGACTTCGATGGCATCTTTTTCGATACCCCAAATGCCTACAATGAAGGCTCCCCATTCGTCTCGTTGGTGTGATCTCGATCATTGCGTCGAGCGAATCTGATGACTTCCCCTTAGGACCTGCCCCTTTGGTCCTAATGTTTCATACACCTATGGTGAGTGCTTCATTCCATCTCATTAGCAACATGACTTTGAACCTTGACATAGTCCTTCCACTGTATGCGATCATTCAACATCTGGTTGCTTTATGTAATATTTGATTTCTCTTTGAAGCGGATCTCAGACAGGCAGCTACTGGTATCACAGGTATATTGGGCGTCCTCTGAGTTTTATGCATCTCCTGAAGTGTCTTCCTATTCTAGTCAGCTGAGCATGCAGTACGCAGATGGCTTGAGAGGGCCGCTCATTATATACGGTTCGTCTCTTCCACCTTTCCTTGCATTACACTGAGTACGGATAGACCCGGCGGACCCTCAGGCACACCTGTACGGTCAGTCTCTTTGCTTTATTTTTTGGTTAACGATGTTAATGCATGTTTTGTAGATGTCGATGATGAGAACACGGTAAGGAATTTCTCATTTTTTAAAACTGCTTAATTATAACACATTCCTAGATCATGTTCATATGTGAGATATGCACTGCGCTGGAGTTTTTCAGCCCGCTTAAAGTTAAAATCCACAGCCGATTGGTGGCACAATTCTACCATCCCGATGCTGGAATCATATGTAGCGACCCAAATTATCCCGTGAGCTTCAGCCGTTTGCTTAAACTTGTTGTTGTCCCTCTCATACCTTATTCCTTTCGCTTAGTGTTTCCGACTCGTGAGATTTATCATCTATACGAAGACATGATTTATGAATATCGCAACAGTGGATTGTATAACGGGGCGGGTCGTTACAATGGCGGTCCGGTGACTCCATACTCAGTAACAAAGGTTACTACAGGCAAACGTTATCGCTTCCGTATCATCAACGCGTCTGCGCGTTCGGATTTCACCGTCTCTATCGACAACCGTGAGTGCGGGCCTTGTCACCACTATAACCCTATTGATCTTCACGTTCTAGATACCATGACCGTGAGAATTCCCTGCCCTTTCGTATATGCAACTTACCCTATGCCGCTTGCGGCTTCACTTTCTTAGGTTATCGAAACAGATGGTAGTTTCCTCAAACAAGATGTATGCACTCAACTAAATGCATACAGGTGTTGCCACGGTCCCGAACACTGTCAACGTGATCGATCTCCTCGCTGGTCAGCGTTACTCGGTAGTTGTAAGCCGGGTCATTTCAGGAGCATAAGCAAATCACTGATGTGTCGAAAGGTGACTGCCAACCAACCTGTGGGCAACTATTGGATCAGTTCGTCGTACTCGCAACAAAAAGGTGTTTCTGTTGACATTTCTTTTCAGATACTATTCTGGGCGGTGGATCTCCTCGTCATAACCTGAACTTGAACGTAAGCTATACAGATGGTGTGTCATGATCACAAGTGCCGAATTTTCAACTACGAACAGGTCACGTTTGGACGCGGAATCCTCCGATACGATGGTGCTCCAGTTGCTGAACCAACAACTCCGATGACGCTTGGGCCCGCCGACCCAATGCCTCTCCTGGAATTCAACCTCCGTGTCCGTTCCCATTTCCTTTCATTTTCACCATCCTGATCGAACATTACAGCCTCTGTTCCCCACACCTGCGAGTATTCACAATCGCTACAGTAAATGCACTCCTAAATTTGCAGCGACCCGCAGGCACCACCGTCCGATGTCAACTTGACATTCGTAACAAGCATGACTGTCCTCAAGACCCAGTGGAATATCAACAATGTTTCCTATATATCTCCCGAGGTCCCGACCCTCCTGAAGATCTTGGAAGGTGCAAACAGCGACGCGGATTTCAATTCAACTGAGAATACTTTCGTATTGCCTGCCAACAAGGTTATTCAGGTGGAATTCCCATCAAGGCGGGTTGCGTTCATAAAATCTTCTTTTCTTGTTCTGATGTTCGACTGCAGTACTGAGGACGAATTGCATCGTGCGTGCAATGTTCTTTTGAAAAATAGATAACCTAAAATTAATATTTGCCTAGCTTTCCACTTGCACGGGGTAAGCTTCTCTGTGGTTCAACCTGTCGATTTTCTGAAATGGGTACACGTAGAACAACTTTTGGGTTATCAAATCCAACGGCTCCGATACAATCAACACTGTGGACCCTATCCGCCGAGATGTAATGTCTCTGATGATCACTACCTCGATGCCTGTTAAGATTCTTTTGGAAACTTTAGGTCACAGGCGCCGGTGCTGGCGGAACCATTGTCCGATTCACGACAGATAGACCAGGTCAGTTTTTCTCTCCGCCCGTGGGAAACCATTGTAGCTGACTTGGGTGGCCAGGTCCGTGGTTCTGTAAGTCCAACCAAACAATCTTCGACGGGGAACGAAGCTGACAGATATGTCTGCGTCCACCAGTCCACTGTCACAGTCAGTTCCGAATTTATCTGAATGACTGATGAAAACTGACCATGGAATCTTGCAGTCTTTTGGCACATGAGCGCTGGGCTCGCGACGGTCATGGCCTCGGGTTTGAATGAGACGCGCGCTCAAGTGCATCCTACCCAAGAATGGGACGATCTTTGCGACGCATATAATTCCCTCCCTCCGGAATTGCAGTAATTGAACGCCATGTTTCGAGCAGGATTGTTTCTTCTTACTTCTACTTATTGGATTGCAGTATGAGTTTTCCGAGTCGCTCTTCTTCAAATATCTCTACGTATACTCGCGCTTTCGGTGTACGATTCTCGTTTCAATAAAAGTTGTGTGTTCGATTGATTTCCGGTTGAAGTTCGAAAACGAATCTGACATACCTTGGATTCATTTCTTGGGTGATATTACTGTAGCTTTAGTACTGGAAACCAGCTATTTCGAGGATCGAGCAGGGCCTAAGAGCAGCCATCTACTACGAGTGCGATTACCAGAGTCCCTATCATTAGAACGGGCCATCGGAGTCTGAGCCTTTGAAACTCCGCCAGGAAATCAATCCTTTCTTCCAGTCTTCTTCTGCACTTCGGCCCAGCCTAGGGTATCTATGAAAACGGTCGGTCAATCCTGGACGCCACTTTTTTCGGAAACAGAATCCCGAAAAAGGATTAGGGCTGTTCGCCGTGCCCGTCGCCAAGAGGTGCTTGATCTCTGGATCTTGGACTTCGATTATGTCAGCTGATGGCTCAGCCGATGATGGCCGACACTTGCTCAGCAGCCCTTCAGGCGCGATTCAGCACACTGCATATATTCTTTTCACATTACAACAGTCACAAATAGTGAGCCAGGTATCTTACCCAGGTAGTTGAGCCTGGGTTTGGTAGAAACATTCCTAGTAGGATTTGATGAACTGATGGCAACTGCCTTTTCGGGGGGGGGGGGGGGGGGTCGTGGGAAGAAATTCAAGATCCAGAGATCAAGCACCTCTTGCCCGGCGCGACGGTTCTACGGGTCCCGTGCGACGGGAAGCCGACCCGTTCCGTCGGGGAGCTTGGAAACTTTTCGACGGGACGATTTTCCAGGCTGACGGGCGACGGGTTTTTCGGCGGCAAGCAGGTAAATCTCGCAAATTAGGACCATCTTCTGTTGTTAATTGGTTCTGTTGCTCTTATGTTAGTTTGGTACAGTGGTTTCTAGTGGTCTACTTCACCCCGACCTGTTCCCACTTCCCAAATGAGGTTTACTTAACCGAATGTTTGGTAATGTTCAATTTTTTTGGTTCCAGATTTGCTCTTTAGATTTACCCCAAAACAAGGGCACACCCGACCCAAACCACATATTACTCGGTTTACCCGTCGCAAAACGACGGCCGTGCCCGTGACGGGCACGGTGAGCAGCCCTAAAAAGGAGACTCCTGATGTCAGTGATCGACTCTCGAGGCTCGAGTTTTCTGTTCACGTACGCTTGCGTGGCAACACACGTGTGGAACTCGGCAAATCCAGGAAGGATTACCACCTCTTCAAATGGCTCACTTACAAGTGTCGCGCATATCGTTTACACGGTGCCACGGAATCAGAGGTGCCACTGCTTGCTCTCACGGAAATTGATGGCGCCGAACTCCAGGAGTTTCCATAAATCCGTTTGTACCTATGGTCGTCATTTATTTCTGTGAACTTATTTATATCCCGCGTGGAGCCTGGGATCCGCGGATTCCCCATAGGGAATTGCGCACGGTTCTTCAAGTCACGAGATGGGATCTTCTCTGGGGCTCGTTCTATTCTTTCTTCTCATCCGGATGCATCTTCGGACTGCGGTAATTTCATCCCGCGTCTCTTCAGCTCGACCGTACCTGGGTTTGGGTTTCAGATGGCCTTCCTTCGCTCTGCATTGTATGCTTGAGGCGACGCAATGGCATATATTTTCAGTGACAACTTCTGGGCTGCCCTGAGCTACTTCAGTGACCCTGTCTCAAAACAAAAGATGCTGGGAAGCGCATGTCAAATGCATTCCCTCTGATTGTTGGCGGGGATACGATAGCTCCTGCTCTGGCGGCAAGCGTTTATTCGGTGGGAAGATACACCATCTCGTTTATACCCCTTAGTATTCCCAGAGGGCGTTTCCCATGACCCTTGTCAGCGTTTTGAACCACTTCATCGATTCCTTTCTGCTGGGCATGGACTAATATCATTTCAACATCCCTTCTCAAGATAAAATCATTGGTGCTGCTCCATCACTCTGGAAATGCCGTAGCATTTACATTAATTATTTTCATTTTATTGGCCGTTGTGTGGGCGACGAGAAGTGAGTCATTCTCTCTTCTGTATCAATTATCTCCTGATGTCTGGCGTAATGAACGTTTCCCTGTGCTCTCGTGATCTGTACTATCCCAGAATGCTTGCCATATCATTGGTCTCGGAATGCATGCAGCAAGTCCTGCACGCTCCACAATAATACCCCAAAAATTGACATCCCCAGATGCGACCTGCATCTCCTGAGAACGTGCACAATATTGTCCTTTGCAGTGCTTTCCACACACGCCGATACCTCCTATGTCTACCACATGATGGGTCAAGCTCGCAAAGCCGCCATGATTATTGGCCCGCAATCCGTCGTTTCGGTTCTAGTTGTTTTTGCGCGGCCACGAACACTGTTTTGTATGGTCACAAACACTTCGCACTCCCATGCAGCTCAGAAATGGTATAAAACGAACAGTGCGAGGCGTTTTTGTTCTTCAGCTT
Organism: Mycena sp. CBHHK59/15; assembly: GCA_029204085.1. NCBI lineage: Eukaryota > Fungi > Basidiomycota > Agaricomycetes > Agaricales > Mycenaceae > Mycena > Mycena sp. CBHHK59/15. The sequence continues at coordinate 243,283 of JARGXW010000122.1, forward strand.
CAGCCCATGATGCACTTCATAGCCGCTCTTCTCCCTCTTTTTGTCGCCCTAAAACCCCACCCTGCTTTGGCTCGCTTCAATGATATCACTCTCGACATCGTGAACGCTCAGCTCAAGCCCGACGGCTTTCTTCGAAGTAAGTTCGTGTTACGTACTACGTTCCAATGTTGACCTCCCCATTCAGGCACGGTAGTGGCTAATGGAACGTGAGGGACCAAGCCTCTACCCTGTCCGTCGTCTCACACAATTTCCCAGCTTTCCCGGTCCCGTCATCACTGCTATGAAGGGAGATACGCTGCGTGTTACAGTCAACAACAAATTGGTCACTAAACTTCCGGAACATATCACTTTCATTTGACCTGACGGTCTCCTCTCCAGACGGATCCTACCATGCGGCGCAGTACCTCTATCGTAGGGTTTTCTCCTCTGTTCCGGTCGTTCTTAACCTTCAAACTCCAGGATTTTGATGGTGTCTTGATCGATACTGCAAACATTTACAATGAAGGCTCTCCTTTTGTCACGTTTGTTCCTTTTGCGATAGCATTTCGTTCCCATTTAAAATTTTGGCTTTCCCAGAACCTGCCCCATTGGTCCCAATGCCTCCTACACCTATGGTGAGTCCCCTACTCCGGATGGATTGAGGTTGCGAGATTAACGCGGAACAGAACTCCCACTGTATGCCAGTCCTACTAGTAGCCTTTGGGATGCACGTCGGGATTAATTTACTTTTTTGAAAGGGGAACTCAGACCGGCACGTTCTGGTATCACAGTCAACTTTCCATGCAGTACGCCGATGGCTTGAGAGCACCACTCATCATCTACGGTTCGTTATCATATCGTCGTCACCCGTTTTTTCTTTTAAAGGCGAAAATTCCAGACCCATTGGATCCTCTGCGGCATCTTTACGGTATGCCATTTCGTCCATCTCAGCAGCAATTCGAACCTGATTTCTCCTTGCTGCAGATGTTGATGATGAGAGCACGGTACACCGTTTTTTTTTTTCAGCCTGACCAAACCTGAAAATGTCACGAAATTGTCAGATCATGACCGTGTGTAAGCCACCCGTTTCTCAGTGAGGTGACCTGACAGCTGACAACGCTGCAGCTGATTGGTGGCACAATGCTTCAATTGAGCTTTTTGCGTCGTATGTGGCGACGCAAATTATTCCGTTCGTTATATTTTGTTTGAATATCTGATTCCTTGCTCATGTTCCTGTTCAAATTAGTGTCTCCGACTCGTAAGAATCATCGTTCTTCCTATTCAAGGTGAGACTGAGGAACGTCACTCAACAGGGGGTTATTCAATGGTGCTGGTCGTTACAACGGTGGCCCAGAGACCCAGTATGCAATCACTCCGGTCACCAAAGGCAAACGTTACCGTTTCCGTCTCATTAACATGTCTGCACGTTCCGTCTTCACGGTCTCCATTGACAACCGTGAGCATTGCTTTCACAAACGGCTCGAACGCTGCTGATTTTTTCCCAGACAATATGACTGTGAGGATCCTATCCCTTCGAGTTAAAGTTGGATAAATATATGACCGAATGCGAAGGTCATCGAAACTGATGGTGCGATTTACATCTCAGAGCTTGACCCGCAATATATCGTTTACACAAATCAACGCAGGTGTTGCTACAGTCCCGAATACCGTCAACGTTCTGGATATCCTCGCTGGCCAGCGCTACTCCCTCGTCGTAAGCAGGCATCCCAATAGTTTGTGATTTTTATTTTATGTTCTTGAAGGTTACGGCCAACCAACCTGTGGGCAACTACTGGATCAGTCAGTAACATCCCTCAGCAGCGTCTGTTTGGTTTTTCACCCTTAATTCAGACACCATTCTCAGCGGTGGAAATCCGGCTCGTAATGTGAACCTGAACGTGAGGCTCCTCACCGATTGTTCCGACGGTATACGAGAATCTTTCTCAGGTCACGCTTGGGCGCGGTATCCTCCGGTACACCGGTGCTCCAAACGCCGAGCCAACCACTCCGATGACACTTGGGCCTGCCAACCCAATCCCTCTCGAGGAATATAACCTCAGGGTCTGTCCGTGCTTTCCTTCATTATATTGAATCTCATCGAAAATCTGCAGCCTTTGGTCCCCATACCTGCGAGTATATCACACAAACTGGCTGATCATATTCCTGATACCGTTGATAGGCACCGGTCCCCGACGTCAATCTTACTTTCGTGACATCCATGACTGTATTGAAGACCCAATGGAACATCAACAATATTTCCTACGTGGCGCCAAAGACCCCAACTCTCGTGAAAATTTTGGACGGTGCAGATACCGATGCGGATTTCAACGCGACCGAGAATACCTTCGTCCTGCCCGCGAATAAAGTTATTCAGGTAACATTCCCGCCCGAGTACGTCATCTTCTTGATATCCTGCATTCTTCCGCTGATGTCGTAATGCAGTACCGAGGATGAATTGCATCGTGCGTGGCTCTTTCGCTTTCAAAAGTTTTTCTGCTGAACGTCTTATTCTTCCCAGCTTTCCATCTGCACGGGGTAAGCATTTTTTAGTTCGCAGTCTCGACTTTCTGAATGAACATATGTAGAATAACTTCTGGGTTGTCAAATCCAACGGTTCCGATACCATCAACACCGTGAACCCTATTCGCCGTGACGTACGATTCCAGAGGGGGCATCCTCTCGACGAACGCTGATATTTCTTCATTTAGGTCTCAGGTGCCGGTGCTGGTGGAACCATTCTGCGATTCACGACGGACAAACCGGGTAAGCCTTACCCTTAGCCTGAATCGCGATTTAACTGAATTTTGTGATCAGGCCCGTGGTTCTGTAAGCACCATCGCGTCTCCAGGTACTACGGAAACTAACGTGCACGTACCCTACCAGTCCACTGCCACAGTGAGTCGAACCGGATATAGACCGATGCGAGCTAACCGTAACGTCTCTCAGTTTTCTGGCACTTCAACGCTGGGCTGGGCTCTGTTATGGCAGGGGGACCTGATGAAACGCGCGCTCAAGTGCATCCCACTCAACAATGGGAAGAGCTTTGCCCGGCGTACAACGCCCTTCCCCCGGATCTGCAGTAATTTGCTTCCAGCTCGACCACCTCCCTTTCATTCGTGCCTTCCAAGTCTCCCTCCGTTGGAACGTTGATAAATAGCTGGACAATCGTGAAAGCTATTCTTCTCCTGGCGCACATGTTTGCGAGAGGATAATGTATTCAGTGTATCAAATTGTCCTTTGTTCGGGTATTAATCCCAAGGAATTATGTTTGTCAATGCAGTTGCGAATGCGCAAGTACTCAAGTAGACTAATGAGATCGCATGCACTATCACCCCGGAGTATCAGGCTGCAATCTACCCTCTGATCGTGGGAGCTCCATCTGCGAAGATCAGCCTGCGGCCGTTGGACATGAGGGCATTTTCGATGGATCGGAAAGTGGGGATATTGGCGACGGCGCTCCAATTTCCATGGAGGACAACCCGCTCGAGAGAAGGGACGATTGCCCCGGTTAAGAAGGTAAGCTCGGGGGACACCGCACCCAGCGTGTTCTCGCTCGGAGGGAGAACGCTCGAGAGATGGAGTCGGAGGCACTTCACGGTGGTATCCGCTGACGACATGATAATCACGGGCCGGCCAACGTGGTGGCTGATTTCGCTGAGGTTGGGGCAGAACTTCAACATGACGTCCCACGTCCTGGCGGGCAGAATCCAAGTCCGGGGGACAGACTGGAGTTCGAGATACTTGATGTTTTTCCCGGCCAACGGATGTTTCGCCATGGCGTGCTGGAGGTGTTGGAAGGATTTGGGCGAGGAAGGGATGCTCAAGAATACGACGTTGGGCGCGTGCTCCAGGATCTCGAGCAGATAACTGTATGCAGTCTGCTGGGTTTCCGAATCCAAGGTGCCCTCTCCCCAGAACATTGCTCGGAGGGATACGAGGGGGCTATGAGCTAAAGCGGGGCCAAGTTTGGCCAAGTTGCCGCGGCTGCGCCACAAAAGGTGTTTTACGTCAATGTTTGACTCGATATCGGGCTCGTATAGTATCTGTAAATTTGGGCAGCATCGAAGGAAGTCGGGAATAAGAATAATTCCATGGAGGCCAATGCGATGAGTTCTGATGCAACGGACGTATTTACCGTAGCCAGCAGAAGCGTCACCCGCTGCCGCTGCGGTGGTCTGTAGCACTGCCAGTAGTTGCCAACCGGTGTCGTCATTGACCACCACCTCTTCGTAGAGGAATTCATTGGCGATTGCACGCCAGCACTTGCAGACGTAAACAAGGCTGATTTTATCTTTCAGAATTGTGTTCACAAGGCTGAGGAGATGCGCTGATTTTATGGCAAATGGAGGCCGATCACCGTCAGGCAACATTGCGATTGTCGGCGGAGCTGCGAGGCGCAAGATGGACCATAATAATTCGGAGGGAAGAGAAGCGAAGGGAGAAAGAGTACTGTTGTCGGAGGTCATTGAAGTACCAGTGAGGAGTGCACTGAGGAGCATCTCATATGTTAGGAAATCCAATCGATATCGTCATGATATTTTGAGCGTACCGCGCCAGGTGGCTGCAAATTTTCGTGGCCAGTTGTCGGCTATCTCTTGATCAGAACAGACTGTTGACCTTTGACATACGATGCACGATAATTCTGAGACGTCTGTCTGAATTAGATGCCACTGGCAGTGTGAGCGCAAGATGAGAGCGGCGTACAGAATCTCACGGAGTCGGAGTTTGAAAGTTGGATTTCCTTACATACACCTTACAAATGGGGATTGTGAGCATAAAATTTCCTGGTAGCCAGAATTTTGCTTATTTTGCTCGGTCTGCAGATTTTTTCTCCAACCATCGTCTGAGACTGTTGGAAATATTGAAATCTTGGCTTTGAACCGTCACATGACTATAAATGGCGAAAAAAAAGACATCCCCATCGACCGGGCGAGGTTTGAGCTGAAATAGTTGTAAAGAGTCAATTTCTATAGCATTCCAGGCGGAAGGTGTGTATAGCAGTCGGGGCTAAGGGCTGATGTAAATTACTTAGACAGATGTGTGGTTGAAACTGGAAAGGCGACGCTCGGTCCACGCTCGCGCATCGGCCAGCATCGAGCCGAAGTACTATTCCGAGGAATTGAAACATCGTTGACTCATCGCAGTGAGTGGTGTAGGACTTGCGGGTCGTTGATTGGACTTGAGGAGATGTGCGGAAGGGACGAGTAAGTTGAATTATAGGCGTCGGGGAAGATGATTACGCAAAACATGCTCATGAAAGTGTTTTACACACTACGAAGCCCAAAACAGCAGCGCCTGAAGACCCGTTCTAGAAGAGCGGTACTAATGATTCTAGACTAAGTATATCAAGTCTACCAATATTTCTTATTACTTAAGGATATTATTCAGTGAACCCAGAATCAAATCCGGCGTGTAAATCTTGAAGGGGATTGACTGCTATGCAAGTTTTTCGGAACCGCAAAAATAAAAAAAGAACAGTGGAATGAAAAAGTTTAGGCTCAATTTTCGGGTCTCTGCAAGGATGCGAAGCGGATTCAAGCGACGGTGTGCATATCTCATCGACTTGGAGAATTTATCCTATGGCATTTTCTTGAACTCTGAATTTGATTGAGTCTTCTTGGCCTACCAGACGCTTGATATTATCATTTCCGTCTAGGTGCTCTGGAATAGATAGCTGATACTGTATGCTCTACACATACTTACAGAGACTCTAAGAACGACCATGGGAAATTGATGCATTATTATGTCTTTTTGAACAATTCTGCCACTTCGTGCATGTAACAACTTGTAGTCTCCGTCGTAAGTATAGATCCCAGACGATTTCTGAGTGCACATACACCGCCGCCACCGAGTGCATGATGGGAGTCTAGAGCAATTGAGCCATGATCATGATGCATGATTGGGCATCATCTTGACGCGTGATACTGTGATGGGCTTGACGTGTCCACCTGGAGGCATTGGCAGCTGCAACGTCTCTGCATGTCTTCAGTTCTAGAAGGCGAAGGGAGCTATCGTACGATTTCCGTGAGACTTGTGTGAAAACTTACTGATACCTGATACTAGCGATTGTTCTATTCAAGTTCTATTGTTATGTACCATTTTCTCTGAGTCGATATCGACGGACGACTGGCCGGAATCTTCTTCAAGGTTATCCGTCCCACTCGCCGAGCGGCTCACATCCCAATATACGTATCGCCGTTGAACTTCTGACATGGGATCAATCCATCGGCTGCCAAAAATGCGTCAATGATACTTCAAGTGGCTTTAGATGTCGCTCGTGGCTCTATGCCATCGGTTGCTTTGGGCTCGACTCTTTTACTATGGCAATCTTCTGCTCTCTCATTGTAATAATTGTCAGCCTCGTCGCCATCTTCATTTCGGAACCTCGGATTCACCTGTCATTCGTACGAAGGTGACACACAATAGGGCTAGAAGGGAAGACACCTGTTACATCGATGCAAGGCCATCCGCACGTTTTTGATCTAATCAGGTAATTGTCCTGTCTTGCGCTGCTATTAAGCAGCTGCCATCCCGCTCGGCTCGCTCCCTGCTTTCATCCCTCCTTTCACATCCATGCCCCTTCCGTCATGGCCGACCGCACCTTGAGTTTCGGTGCCAACAGCAGCGCAATCCAATATTCAAGCGGGAATTGGACGGAGATTGACGCTGGGGGCACGTATTTGACACAGGATCCTAACGCCACTGTAACATTCAATTTCAACGGTGTGTTTCCAAAACATGGTTTATTGCTGGTATTGATCTCCAAGCTCAGGGACTCTCATAACCGTTGTAGGAAACGTTAAATTTGACCAATTAGTGCCTAGTTCGGCTTCCCCCGTGTCATATGTCCTCGATGGCGAGGATAATCTGTCGTTCGTTTTCAACGCCTCGTCAGAAACCATATACTCCTCCCCGATACTCATGCAAGGTTCCCACACCTTGGCAATGCATCTCGCGGCCAAAAATGCCACGCTCTCTGTGTCAGGCGCTACCATTACGACCTCGCAGGCGCCCTCAGACGGCCACCATCGCACTACTGCTACGATCATCGCCGGGACCATCGGCGGAATGGTCCTGCTTGTCGTGATGGCCCTAGCGCTGTTCTTGTTTCGCCGCCGTCAACGCCGATATTCCAGCAGTTCGTGTCCTGTCTTCTTCGTTTCCCGATATTCGATTAATCATGCCCGTATGGTCAGCGCCATACGCGCTCGGGCCCCTGCAGGCGACCCTACCGGCCACGAAGGAGGCCTTTACGTCTCCGAAATACAGCAACCACGGCATATCGTTCACGCAGTCCACCGACTCGGTCAACGTCCTGCCACTACCGCGCGTCAAGGCGCCGCCGCCAGCTCTCGAGACAACCGTGGCACTCCCGCGGCCGAAGCGCGCGCCGTCCAAGCGCCAGTCATAGCTGCGTTGTTGCTTTCTTCCCTGTTCACGCGCACGATCAGCGCAGCCTGTCTCTGCTCTCACCGTCACCGACGTACTCAAAGTTCAAATGTACTAATGCTGTATTCACGGACCGTATTGTCTACTTACATTTTATGGTACACTTCTTGCGCTTGCATCCGATCTACTTACATACATCCAGGACAGCGATAGTTTCCTCGAATAAAATGATATGTGTATCCTTGTTTGAGTGGCTGAGTAAGTTCAGTTCGGAGAGTTTCGTATGGTATGTAAATTACAATTGGCAAAGCAACTAATCTTAGGGGAAGAATCCCAGTCTGAGAGCTTCTTGGGCCAATATACTAGCTTCCTCTGCGTCTCCTGAATTTCCACGTGCTTTCAGAGCAAGATTGCTGGCCGATGGATGAAGGGCAGAGTGTCCTGGTGCAACAAGATTGCTTTGAGTAGCCACAAAAACAGATCTAACTGGCGGTGAGAGAACACGGAATGTGGCAAGTGCATGAGTATATCGAGTGTACAGCTCTAAGATAAGATGTGTCAGACCATCATGTGCTTCAGAGAAACTAGCAAATGACACACAATACGATCTGGCCAAGGGAACCAGAAGCGGGACGTCTCCTCTTGATCCTGGGCACGGCGTTTGTGAGGACGAGTGGCAGAAGTGTGGTCAGCCGGGTCGTTTATAGCTGTGAGGATCAATTGCCTTTAATCCCGGGGGATTAGAGACTTGAATTATCTCACCTGCGACTTCAGGCTCATTGCCTGGTTCGGACTGAGTGTCCGAGCGTTCATCGTACTCTTCATCAGATGCTGGTAGATTGTCAAAGCGCTCCAGGATTCCTTGCGAAATAAGGGCGACGGCTTGCTGCTCAACAGACATGGACAGATGTCCTTCATCCCGGGCTTCCATCAGATGCCAGTCAATACCGATATCCGGGGGTGGAGAATTGTGGCGTGCTGCCTCAGGATATGGCACTGAAGCTCCTCTGGACAGAGCAGCCAGAAGATGGCGAGTAGCATCGTTGATGATATCTTCGTTCGAAGGAGTGTTGACGGGATGGGGGGGCTTGAGACCGAAAATGCCCAGGTGCGTGTCGCATCAGTAAGATCACATTTTACTTGTCGGCTTGTCGTCTTGTTTCACTTGTTACAAAAAAATAAAAGCGCAGAAATGATGCCTAGATTCCAACGCATGCATTCCCAAAAAAAAAAAAAATCTGAACTTGTCGGATTTCGGACATAGCTTGTCCTCTTGTCAGCTTGTTGGCTTTTCTCGCTTGTACAAGCTTGTACAAGCTCAGACAAGCACCGGCAAGTAAACTGTTGATGCGGTTGCCTCATGGCGAGCAGTATTGAATAATTGGCGGGTACGGCCATCTCTGCAGATGCGGCAGAAAGCGGTTGCATTCCCCTCCTTATGACATTTTTTATCGCCATTTATTCATTGTCTTTAGCTGTGGTTCGTGTTCGTAGGACCCAACTTCGTAGTCCTTAGTTTCGGTCATGTGCCGGCCAGCCGAAACCTTGCCGAGTGCCTAAACGGGCATTCCCGATCACCGAGCGCACCTGATCCAAACAAAGTCACATACACCGTATCGCGCCTATGCGTCGCTGGAGCCCGCGTTTGGACGCTACCTGTCAGCTGTGTTGCTTTGGCTCGGCCGTTGCATTAAAAAAGAAAGCCAAAGCAATGTTTCTTTTATTTTCCCAAAATATAACACAGAGAGTACATACACGGCACCGCCGTCGGACTCAGCGCGCCTTACGAGCGATAGCTCCGTTTGCCATCACAGACCATCCGTGTGCGCTTAAGCTGGCCTCAGTGGGGGACGGGTGTGTACCCGGCGCAGCGAGAACCAACCTGATGGTGAGAAGGCGCGCAACATAGCCTGACGCGCAGCCTCCTCGACATCGCCCGTCTCTGCACACATGCACCAGCCGTGACAGCAAGGAAGGAAAAAGAAGCGCAGACGGTCGAGAGCGACACACCGAGACGAGGGACTCCACCTCAGACATATCGTCACCGGGCCACAAAGACGTCGCCATGCGGACGTGGAAATGTGTGTTTGACAGAGTTCGGGCACTGGCAAGGCAAGCAGCATGGGCAGCGGGGCGGTCAAACGTGACCTCTGCAAACCGTATGGCACGCGAGGCGTGCTGTTGATGTTGTGCGTAATGGGCAGAGAGGCCATGTAGGGGGCGGCGGCGACGCGGCAGAAGGCGCGTGAGCTAGGAGAAACAGTGAGGACGGTCACAGGTGATACCAGGTCATCCCAAAATGGTGCTTACGTGAGCTTCCTAGACTACGACATACAGAGTTGGAACTTGCAACTTCGGAGTGTGGACTTCGAATCCGCCAGAAACTACGAACTACAGACCACAAATTCGGTGAGTTCTTGAGACTTTGGAGTAGGACAATGAATAAATGGTGAAAAAAGAACTCATACCTCCTGGCTCACACGCACCTCCTATACTGGCAGGGATGTCGTTAATACAGCTTTGAAGCGAGAAGCGAAGATGACGCACCTTTTGGATCAATGGCAGTGTCCGCCATCGAAGATTCGTAAGGCGAGTGTGGTCAATGTCTGGCGATGTGCGAAATTGAGGCTGGACACAAAATCCAGGCTAGTTTGTGCTCCACCAATATGTAATTATTTGTGTCTAGGTTAAATCAAATATAAGCTGTGCTCACTGCTTAAATTTTGGATCACGCGGTGCTTAAAGTTGCGACACTCAAGTCTGGCTTATACAAGGCTCTGGCCGTGTAAATCGGGTGGTGATTCGGGCCTCAGACTTGTCATGAAGTTCCGTCCGCTACCATACTGGAAGTTTGGGCAAGTCTCAGAGGCCGAATATTGGTGAAGTTATGTCTTTGAAATGCTCGTCTACATTTACATCTAGGTGCAGCGTTGAGAGGAGCCTGTTCCACACGAAGTCACGTGGGTTCCCACTCGACTCAGTGTACTTGGCTACAGTCGACTCTGTCTTAACCCATACCTGTCGGTGGACACAAAAAGGCATGGGGTACTGCAGAGTTATGGGTTTTCCCTGCCAAAATTTGGGAAAAATCAGTCGAAAAAGTATGGCTTACTGCAGAGTATGGGTTATGTCACCCACTATCCCCTCCTTGCCTTATCCTCTGACAACCTCAAGCCGCTTGTGCCTCGCATCGAGGTTGTCTCGGAATGTGCTCAACTGGTCTGGGACGTGGATCGCCCGCATCAGCGTGATCGGCTTCGGCCATGCCACCGTCCTGCATCGATATCTTCCTCCCCCACCATCGTCATCGTCATCGTCAGCGGGTCTGCATACGCGGGCGCGCACTCCTCCCCGCTGTCCCACTGCGGCTCGGGCCATGCACCCCACGCCTTCCACTCCTCCTGCTTCTTTCACTCCGCGCCATTTAATCCTCCTATGTGTCACTGAATTTTTAGCATACCAAACCAGCTCATCAAGTATTTTCTCGTAACATCCTGCTCTCTGTTGGGCCTGTAATATCCTCTGGTTTTCTCTGTGATCTTATCTTCTGCGGCGAACGCCTGAGCTCTCGGTGGCTAACTATCTTCAAGCGCCCATTCGCTGTGTGCGCATAGCGATTTATTCTGTGTGTTCTTCTGTAAGCTACTTGGTTCTGCTAATTCTCCTTTTCTTAGGAATACGCGTCACGGTGTTCTTCCTGTCGACGCCGGTTTCGATTTGCTTTCGATTAGCTCCCTTGATGCTTTCGCATTCTATAAGAGCCAAAAAAGCCACTGGCAGGTGCGAGGACGACTCGTTATCTTCAGCAGAATCTCATCATGGCACGACCAAGGTACATATAATGATTGTTTGTGAATTCCCATCTAATGTGAGATAACTGTTGTATCGAGGCAACAGATATGTGCCATAAAAGCTATCAGCCAGATTGAGATATGGAAAGATGAGTATCGGATGGCAAAATTCAACCGACTCGGACTATCTACAAGCCGTAATGTACAAAAGGCACCCAACGGATAAACGGAATATTGGGTTCCCTCCGCAACTTAGCGACAGCATGATGGAGCGCCTCAGCCGCTTTGGTCAGATCGGGGAGAATGGGAGCACTGGAGGTAGGGTGGTAATTCCCGAAAATATACTCGTAAAATGTGTCCGCGATCTTAGGGCCGTCCGCATCTGCAATTGTCCTGGAAACCGACGGTTAGTACTCCCTATGTTATGTGGAAATTAAAAACTCACCACATCGTTGCGACAACTCCCCGAAATCCTGCAAACAGCAGTGTTGCAGCAAGATGCATCGCCTCGTCTGGTAGCTGTTCGTCGCCTTTCGCCGTCTCGCATGCGCTGAGAAATGCCAGTGACATGCTCTTTCCGGGCGATTCTGAATCGCTATTCTCTGGCTTGCGCATGATTTCGGATACTTTAAGGCGACCATCGGTGAGGACAAGCCCGCTATCGAGAGGATTTTGGAGATCCTGGGTGCCATGACAGGCAAAGTGCACTATCGACGATTGTCGGAGATGAAGTAGTGCGGTCTCCACCGTGGCTGGTGAGGTACCGCCGAGGCTGGTGAGCCATTCTCCTGGAACTCTCTTGTGGATTTGGGTTAGCTCTGCCTCGGCGCCTGGCAGGGATGCAAGTAGCGGGGTTTCCGGTTGTATTATTGCGGTCATTTTGAATGTGGCAGTGGTGTGAGTTGGTGGATCGATCAGAGCAGTGAGGGTTGGCGTGTAAGACGAAATGATGTAATCCGAAGCGCAATCCGTGCAAGTCTCCCCATAGATCCCGGCTGCGTGGATTGGAAGGAATGTCAGCGGTCCAGTGGGGCACCACCATAATCGCTGTGGTTTGGTTGATTTCTGTGTAGAACAATGAGACCTCAAGCAGCACAGATAGTTAGTGTTTTCTTGCCTTCAAATTTAGTGCACGGAACACTGGTTCTACGACTGACTCCCAAAGTTCTGCCAAAACGATCCGAAACACATCGTCGCTGCTTATGTCACCAGAACCTTCCAGTTTTCCAATGAGCCGAGTTTCCACTGTAGAACGCTCGTCGGAAGCTTCACCACGCCGATTATTGACGAGGAATGCGTGGATTTTGAAGACAGCCCTCGGCAGTTCGTGAAGAAGCTCCGTCAAAAACTGGGCAGAGGCAAGGGTAATATGTGGCAGCGGCACACATTGAACATCCTTGGACATGGCCACAATCAGCGCGGTGCACGATAATTTGCTCGCATTCAGGATCACGACGGGCCCGTTAATTGCTGTGGCTTGTAATTTTTCCGCCGGCTTAGGGCGTATGAAGTCCTCAAATCCTGCAATTTGTCGGACATCGTGAAGTGCCTGCAGCCAGTCAGCATTTAGCTTTCGGTACCGCCTGGCATCGGCATCAATAGAAATATGTTCTCTAGAGGTGGGCGGCAACATACGACTAGAAGAAAGGTCGCGGTGGGAGCCACATTCGAGTTCCTTCAATATGTGAGAAACCCTCTGTGCCAGTTCTGGATAAGACACGCGGAGATCGTCCAGCGGCGTGCGAAGCTGCAACGCCTGGGACCAAAAGACAGATCTACCAGCTTCCAGAAATTCAATGGCCTCACTATACTTGTTTGCCCGAATGGCACAAGCTGCGGCGTCCGACGCTAGGCCATTACTCCCATGGGCAGATTTCAAAGCTTCCTGACGAGATTTTAGATCCAGCCCAAGCATGGCGAGCTGCGGAAGCAATTCAATTGCATTGTGATAAGCGTTCATGGCGGAATCATGATTGTTCTCCTCCGCAAGAAGGGACCAGGCTCGTGAATCTTCGAAACGTCTTGAGATGGGTGAGATCCCATATGCAGATGCTTCACGAAGAGCGGCAACAGCGTCCTCCAAAAAACGTGACTCCAGAGAAACCTGATACTTGCTCACAAGAGCTTTCGCAATGTTGTGTAAAGAGGAGCCACGATCTGGATGCGGAGACACTCGTATGCCCAAAGCCTTGTTATGCAGCTCAATGGTGCTGTCAAGATCAACTGCATTACCCCCTTGGTCGAATCGTTCATAAAATGCAACGGCTAAGTTGTTGAGGGCATTACTGCAATTTGGGTGCAGAGCTGGACATAGCATGAGGGCTTCACGAAGCAGTTCAACCGCACAGTCAAGGTCTGCTATATCACCCTTTTTCTGCAATCGGTCTCTCAGCGCAACAGCCAGGTTGTTGAGGGAGGAAGCACGATCCGGGTGCGGTGCTGGTCGCAGAGCAAGAGCTTCACGGTACAGTTTGATGGTGCTGTCAAGATCAATCCCATGACCCCCATGCCTGAACCGTTCATGAAGTGTGATGGCTAGGTTGTTCAGGTAGGAGCTACGACTTGGGTCACAGTGTGCGGCCGGCCGCAGAGCAAGTGCTTCGCGGTTCAGCTCAATGGTGTTGTCAAGGTCACCTGCATCACCCCTGTGCCGGAATCGTTCGTAAAGGGCACCGGCTAGGTTGTTTAGAGATGAGCCGCGATATGAGTGCGACACAGGCCTCAGAACAAGGGCTTCACGGTTCAGCTCAATGCTATTGTCGAGGTCAACTGCATTACCGCCATGCATGAATCGTCCGTAAAAAGCAGCTGCCAGATTACTCAAGGAGGAGCTCCGATCTGGGTGCAGGGCCGGCCACAGAGAAAGCGCCTCACGATTCAGCTCAATGGCGTCGTCAAGGTCACCTGCCTCACCCCTGTGCTTGAATCGGTTCCGAAGGGCCTCAGCTAGGTTGTTCAGGGAGGCGCCGTGACCTGGGTGTTCAGCCGGGAATAGAGTGAGGCCCTCGCGGCTCAGTTTAATGATGTTGTCAAGGTCAACTACACCACCCCCATGCTTGAATCGTTGATGAAGAGCGGCCGCTAGATTCCTCAGTGAGGAGCACCGATCTGGGTGTGGGGTCGGCCGCAGAGCAAGATTTTCACGGTGCAGCTCGATGGCCTTGTCAAGGTCAACTGCATGGCCCCTATGCTCAAATCGTTGATAAAGTGCAATGGCCAGGTTATTGATAGTGGGTCCTCTGGAAGAGTGTCCCGACGAAAACTGGAACATCGCCCGTTCCAACGACGAAACAGCTGCATCAAGGTCTGAGAGATTTCCAGACTGCAAGAAAACTTCCAAAAAATCAGTCCCAGCACACTTCAACTCCATAGCTTCTTCGTCAGCTTCCCGGGCCATTTCATTTTGAGATAAATGTATAGCTTCTAGTATCCGTAATTGCTGGATGGTTCCATCGTCTTGGAGAGCAGCACAGAGGAAGGATAACGGATTGGGTTGGATTAGATGGAGCCGGCGGAGTAAGGATACAGACTCCTGTAATGCATCGATTTCACCCACAAGACGATGTCGAATTAGGAGGGCATCAGAGAGCTCGAAAAGTGATTTCCACCACTGTGGATGGGATGCTCCACGCAATGATAATGCCTCGCGGTGCAGGAGAATCGCATTGTCGAGAGTTGCTAAATCAACAGCTGTATAAAAATCCACGAGGATGTTGGAGGCACAGTTTAGCATGTCCCGGGGGGCATCCTTCACCTCGGAGCCGTCGAAGTCCTGCACCAACTACAGTGAATCGAATTTTCGGGTTGGAAAGCCTCACTCACTGTGGTTGCGAGGATGTGAAGTACCTCAGTATTAACCCCTATGTTTGCTGAAGGAGTGAATGTGTTGGAATGAAACATGACAGCATGCATGACATCTTGTAATTGTCCCGTGTAGCTGAAGCGGGCCGTCAAGGCGATGGCAAGCTGATTGAGGCATCTCCATAATTCAGGTTCCCTAGGAACCCAGCTGTAGACAGCGTGATAAAGGAGGTATATCGCGGTGTCCAGATCCGAGATGTTGCTCGCTGCTTTACACTCCGTCAGAAAATCATGCGCAAGGTTGAAGTACTCCGACGCCTCTTGATCGATATCCTATCGAACGGGAGGAGACATTAGCCATGTCTCTTCGCATTCAACAGAGTGGTGTCTTACGGTCTGGACAGCGGGAGTATGTGAACCGTCCATTTCAGTGCAATATGGACTGGACTCGGAGAATAGAAAGTGGATTCCGGTAAGACCGTTGAGATTCGTCTCCGACGACGGTGAATCAGACGCGGTTGGTGGATTGGGGAGTTGGGGACGGCGCCGAGAAAAATGTGGGCACTAAGTTAAGAGGGGACTTGCAGGGAACCCGTGAACGTCGTAGAATTCCATTTTTGGACGCCACTAGAGGGTTTTAAAAAAACCGGCGCCAAAACGGACAGCATGGTAACAGCAATCTAGCTAGAAAAGGACAATCCTTCATTTTCGGAGCAGAGTGTTCGCAGAGCCTTCAAATTGACAGGTAGAACTTTACCGCGAACCTGGGATCAGCGCCTATCCTCAGTTTTTGGCACTGTGCCGCCGCGAACAAGGGAATTTAGCACAGTGAGTACCGCACCTCATTTGTGCGCTCAATCCGATTTATTTCGGCTGGAGGGACTGGAAACTAGGCTGGAGCCAGCGCCGGCTATTGCCGGCGGAGTTTGACAGGTATGGAAGCGATGCATATGTAAGTCCGGCTCCGCCTCTCCCTCCTTGTCCTCTCCCTTCCAATATTAGGAGTCGATTTCTCCCATTGTGTTTCGTTTATTTTTCAGTCATCTATATGGCCGCCCATGTTCTTTTGGGAGATTTCTCCGGTGGATCCGACATTCCAATTGACTCGGCCGGTCAATATCAACATCTAGGTGATGCAAGTTTGGCCATTCGTTTCTGTCGACAGATGAACTTGACATCTTGATCATGAGCTGAAATCGTTCCTGTGTAGATCTTTGCTATTGAAGACTTGATCTATTGTCGGGGATGAGGTATCGGTATCGATATCGGTCATATATCGGAAAGGGGGTTTGGGACACCTGCTTCAATTACTAATAAGTTCTTTGAAGGACCGGCAGCGACAACCTCCCCTGGTTTCTCTTTGCTTCACACTGGACCTGCACCTTCTATTCTGTGTCTAAATTCTCTGCAGTCACTTTGTGTACAGTGATACTATTATAGTACGTTCTAAGGATACACCATATCATGATGTTGATCCTCTGGGCGGCGTATGCATATTCTCTCTCCTGGGTCCTTTTCCCACATTGACGACGCGAGGTTTCGGCCTTCACCCCCTTCCTTCATGTATCCCCTGTTGTCCCTCCTTTTCAATATCCTCACCCAAGTCATTCTTTCAAGCGCCACGCTCCATAATCGGACTATAGACGATAAGCTGGGAGACTCTGCATCTGGCCGATTACCCGGATATGCACCTGAGGGAGCCTTTAGCCAGGCAAATCCAAGTCTTCTTCCCCTGGCTCCTGAGTTCTGACCATGCCCTAGAACTCTGACTGCACTCCCTGTCTCGTCGCTCCCAAGCCCCAAAACGCCTTCGATGGAACGTGGCACGACAGCTCTCAGCTTCCCGGGGGACCAGCAGTTTCGGTCACGCTGTCTTTCACTGGTTCGCACCCTCCTTGAACCACCATATGCATTCAAAGTAACTGACCCATGTTCTCACAGGCACTGCGATATATGTATTCTGCATCCTCGCGAATACGGTACCAGGCACAGTCACCACTGCCGATTACGCTTTCACACTAGACGGCGCTTCTAGTGGAACATATTCGCACGCACCGGACAGCACGTCGAATTATATATATGGCGCCAACGTCTACAGCGCGGAGGGGCTGGAACAAGGATCTCACCAGGTGGTCGTCACGACTGACAATCCGTCTGGCTCACTTTTGTTGTTCGACTACGCCGTCTATACGTACGAATTCTCGTCTCTGTTCTGGTGTATTGATTGATGTGTTTTAGATTTGACGATGGAGAATCGCCTACACCCTCACCCAACCCGCCAACTACCCCGCCGCCGGCCACGGCCACTGTAATTGAAGCGACGACGGCGCACCAGGAAGTCGTCACGCTGCCGGGCCAGAGTCAAAGCAGTACTTCAACATCAGGCTTCACCGCCTCGTCGTCTTCCATTCATCTTAGAAGCACCGTATCTGCGAGCTCCGGGAATCCGACACCCACCAACATCAATACATCTTCAAGTCCTATCATGGACTCCACCGCCTCACCTTCTTTATATGCACCCTCACCCTCATCCATGGTGACACCCGCTACTACCTTGGCGGCAAAAAGCTCTAGGCTTGTCCCCATTCTAGCAGGAAGTCTTATTCCTCTCATTCTTCTTCTGTTGGTTGCCGGAATTATTATTTTCCGACGACGACGACGACGCAAAAGCAAAAGGAAGGAGTGGGAGGAGACACGAGCTCATCCCATCGATGTCGAGTCGCATAGCGAGGGCCCGACGGGTCCGATACAGCGGAATACGGCAGTTAGCAGAGTCAATGTCGATTCACAATGGAGCCGGCCGGACACCCAGTTCCAGCCCGACTCAAGAATGGAAGAGACACAATACCCATTCCTGACTTCTGAGAAACACGATTGGAACACAAGCAGCCATACCTCCGTGTCCACCGTCGCGCCCGAGCCTGCGCTGTCGCGCTCACCGACCTTTGTGACCGTTGACTACTACAACTTGCCTACAAGTCCTCCGCCGAACTACGACTCCCAACCGCGTCGTCTGCCCACAATACCCTCCCCGAACTCTTAGTACAGTTTTATTTGAAAATTATTAGGATAAATTTTACTTCCGCTGGTGACCCACGGTCACCCATTTCGTTTAACCCCGACGATCGTATATTTTCTGAGAGATCGTTGAGTTTGCATAATTGTTTATGCTTGTTTACCGACAATCTTTATCTTAAAAGTTGAAACTATCACTTGAACTACCACCTTCCCAAACGCACACATATAATCCTAGTCGACAATCCGCCAATGTCCCCGCACCCACATGTTCTACAGCAGAGAAGAATAGCGTCCAGCTCTGGACTGGTTTTTAAATTCCAAGGCAGTCTCTTTAAATTCTCAGCGTCTTACTTACGTCTACCGGGCCCAGAGGCTGCCTCGGTGTTTTCCAGCTACACGCATCGGTCTTCGAATCGCTTGAGCGGGCAACACTCTAGCATGCTTGAACGGGCCTGACGCCGGAGGGGGCACACCTTGTAAACTTGACGCATGACGCGACCATCATCACTCGAGGCACATTCGAGGAGCAAAGTACTCAAGGCTGTCAGCGCGTCAGCACAAGTCAGCATCACAAAAGGCGAGAAACATCATGATGATCCAGGACTCTGGCCCCTTCCCGGGGTTCGTCCATGCTTTTCAGCGCACCTATGTATTGATCTCAAATCATCATCATGATTCGCGCTAAGCCGCGAGGTACGCCTCTAAATATCATCCGTCCGCGGTTTGCTCAGCTCCAGGACGTACGGTCTCTCCGTGAGCCTCTTACCCGTTCCTCGCGCCGTTTGTCGCCGTCTCACACAGGTCTGTTGGTCACTGCCAGAGTCTGCGCGGTCGGCCTGACCACACGCCATGCGGCACCACCTCCTCGCGGTCATCTTGAGACCGCTCTTCATCGCACTCCTTGCGCAAGTCACTCCTTCCGCCGCCACCCCCCAAGTGCACGGTTTTGGTTTCGGCAGGAATGGGAACGATCGTACGCAGATCGCGCACGGCCACTCCCGTTCTTCACCCCGCCTGGTCCACCCTGGGCTCGCCCGATACATCGCGCGTGCACCCGAATCCACTTCTACGTACGTGGATTCTAAGAGCTGGTAGCCCGTGCTGACTGTGATGGTGAACCAACAGCCCAGACGCCCAGCCAGTGTCTACTCCCTCTCCGACGTCGACGATCCAACCCCAGAATGCGAATGTGGTTCAGCAGTCCACAGGCACTACCTCGACAGCCCGCTTCTTCGCTTTCGAAATCCGGGGTCATCGCTAAGCCTTCAAATTCCACCGTCGCGAACACACCATCAGACAGCGCCCCGACCGCCCTCTCCCGCCCTCTCCCATCGCATCCGACTCTACCTCCACCTCGCCACCCCCCGCCACCCCCGCCACCGCCGCGTCGGCCAGCCCCACCCGCGCGCACCTGCTCGTCGAGATCCTCTTGCCCGTACTCTTCGCCGCGCTCCTCGCGGGCGGCAGCATCTTCGTCCTGTGCCGGCGCCGCAGCGTGCGCGACAAGAAGGAGTGGGAGGGCAGTCACCTGCCGACCTCGAGCCGCCGTCCGCAGGCTTCACGCTCTTCGGCGGCCGCGCGCGTGCGGCGTCGGAGGCGCGCCGCGCGGACACGGTGTACGCCGGGAGCGCGTGGAGCCGCTCGGACGCGCATCTGCGGAGCAGCGTCGACATAAGCGGGTGCGATGAGAAGGGCGACGCGGCGTCGGTGGCGGAGTCGGTGGAGCAGGGCCACGCACAGGGCCCGGAGACCGAGGTGGAGCATCCCGACTTTATCATCGTCGGCGCGCCGGCGTTCCACTCCGAGAGCCCGCTGCAGGAGCAGGACGAGCCTGCGCTGGCGGATTCGCGCCCGAACACGCTGATGGCGCCGCTGTCGCAGGATATAACGCACGCCCTGTAAGGAGGTCCCACGAATTCACGCGGCAGTTTAGTAGAATTGTATATGTTCTATAATTATTATTTATATAAAGGGTAGCATTGATTCTAACCTTGGCGTTTTACATCGGGTTTGACTATCAGGTTTCGAGCTTTGCGCGGGTCGCTCCGCGGGCGGAGAACAAGCAGGATATTTGGTTGAAAATTTTCGTTTTGCATCTCAACTCGTCAGCAACACTGATTTGCCCAAAAAAAAATTAAGGGACTTGGGACACGGACTCATCACCTCAAAGTTTGACTCAGTCAAAGTACCCCAATTTCCTTCCGGCCCCCGTAACTAGAATAGGTCTCGGGATCTTGCAACGATTGTCGCTCTCGTCACCGCCACCAGAACCCAGTTCCCCTCGGCCCGGTCGCGTCCTATGATCATCATTCACTTCTTGTCAACTCATCCTGATGTAGCATATCTCTCAGCGAACGTGAACCGACGCAGGCGACGCTGGCAGGCGTCACTCGAGCACTCATCAAAATACCGACCGCCTCGCACGTACGCCTGACGAAAGAACTACAAAAAACGACGCCACATCTCCCCCACTCTTAAATTATACCGTTGCAGAAATCAACATCATACTAGGGAGATCATGGCGTTTTGCTGTTTCCTCCCACACGGGGGTAAGTACATATACTGATCCTAGATGCGCGGTGCCACTCCCCACGTCTCTCCTCTCATCGTCACCGGCGCGACCCACTGTAAGTGCCCCGCCCCCCGCCGCCGTCCTGGAGATCAGTACTGCTGGTCTGAATCCCGCCGGATATGGGGCATGTCCGCCTCCTCCCGCTCATTTTAAACCTGTATTTGTTCCTGCTGCTGCCAGGCCACGCTTTCTGTGGCCGCTCCAGACCCCCTGCCTGCCTTCCCCGATTTCAGGCCGCCTGGTTTCCCTGGGCATCGTACCAAGCCGCCACCGACTACACCGGTGATACCCACCACCACACCTCCTCCGGCCGACCCTACCACTACTCCGGCCGACCCCACGTAGGTGCTTTTGGTGCAGTGCATGTGCTTGCTCGCTTATCGCGGTTGTCGACGCACAGGACCGCCAACGACCGACGTCTGCGGAAACCGCCGCGGGTACGGACGCGGACACCGGCGATGCCGGCGGTTCAGCGACGTCCACGGCCTCGTCGTCGCAGTCGACCCCGGACGCCAGCCAGAGCAGTCTGCCCGCCGCCTCGGCGTCGGACTCGGGCGCTTTTAGCACGAAGACCCGCAGCGTCTCCACCGCGCTGAGCTCGAGCTCGGCCGACGTGGCGACGAACTCCCTCGCGAACCTCCCCGTCTCCCCCAACGCCTCAAACGCGGGGGACCCGTCACCCCCGTCGACGCCGTCCGTCCCGCCATCCCCGCCCCCGCCGGCGCCGCATCCAAGTCCAAGTCCAGCACGCCGATCATCGCCGGCGTGCTCGTCCCCGTCCTCGTCCTCCTGCTCGCCACCGCGGCGCTCGTGCTGCACCGCCGCCGCCGCCGCGCGCGCGACCGCCGCGAGTGGGAGCGCACGCACGCGAGCATCGCGGACGCCGTGCGCCAGGTCGGCGGGCCCGCGACGCTCAGCGGCAGCGGCAGCGCGAGCCCGTGGAGCCGCCGCGATGCGGCGCCGCGCGGGGCCATGGAGTACGACCCCGCGAAGGCGGCGAGCGCGGACCCGTTCTTCGCGCCCGGGGAGTACGCGGGTGCGTCGTCCGCCGCGGCGACGATGCAGTCGCACGCGCAGCAGGATGCGTACGCGCGCTCGCTGTACCAGAGTTCGGACTACGCGCACGGCTCTGGCGTGGCGACGTACCACTCGCACTCCCCGCTGGATTGGCAGCAGCACGAGCCCCTGCGCGCGGACTCGCGCGCGCACTCAACGGACTCTCACGTTCACGAGCCCTACGGTGAACTCGTGGCCATGTAACTATATATTCTGTCTGCAGTTTGTAGTCCCCGGACTTGTTTGTAGTAAAAATTGTACTGCAAATATATATTTGCTATCTTTATTCCTGCCATTTATTCTGCGTTACTTGTGGTTCGAGTCCGTAGAACCAACTTGGTAATCACAAGTTTCGACATGGCGTCCCTGTTGAGACCCGCACAATCGCCAACGACGCCGAGTCCTCTGTGAACTTCGGGTGCGGCGGACGGGACTAGGGACTACAAAATAGCCGAATTCTTGAGACTTGAGAGGAAAACCGACGATAAAGGAGGTCATTCAGAGATGCGGACGAAGGGAAATGCGGCCATCGCGTCTGCTCACACCGCCCGGTCGTTCGAGGCAGGAGGTGTCTGCGCGCGCGAAGCAGCGCACCCGTGGACGCTTTGTCTCTGCCAAGTCCGCCTAGTCGCCTCCTGCCATGCCCGACGCCCGACGTGCTCCTCCCGCGCCGCGTTGCAGCCTGACGCATCTCGTCGCACGCACGCATCCCTCCGCGCAAACCAAGTCTGCACTTGAGGTTTGCGCAGCGACACCTGCACGCCGCGACCCTTCACAACGGGTGCTGCGGCCACTCCACACCGGCGCCCTCAGAAGACGCGTCCCCGCCCTACACGTCTAACCCCGTGCGCCCTCTCGTTCCCACGCGCGCGAAGATGCGTTATCGCCATGCGGCATATGCTTTTCGATTGCCCACCGCGGCACTGCCACACCAGTCCCCGCCGTTTCAGTTTGGCGGAGAGGTCGTTATGTGAATGCCGCCAGGACCCCTTGGACAATGCTACTTTACATGGTTAGCAGCTGCCGGCAGTGACCACGGACCTGCCAGAAGCTTAGCGAACTCCAGTCGTACGTGCAATCGCGTCTTATTATGCTCGGGTTCAAGTACACTGCAGGAAATCCTACATATCACTTGGAGGCTCGCTGTGCTCATGTACTTATTCGGCCCTCGTCTCGTCTGGTTCTGGGCTTCTCGCGGTTCATTCATGTGGCGGTAAAGCCTCCGCCATCAGCCGACCAGGGGGATCAGCATCGACGCGAACGTCTCCTAACGCCGCCTCCCCCCCTTCTTTTCTGAGTTTCAACAAATTTCAACTGATATCGATGCGTTGACCCCCAGTGGTCCTCCTCCTCCTCCTAGTTGTCTGACTCGTCCCGACCTGCGTCGTAAGTGTCCCTGTCTTTGGTCCCTCCTCCTATAATATCCATTCATCCATTCGCACGCTAACCTGACCCCGCGCAGCGCGCCGGACCACCACGGCCATGGGCCACCTTGCACTCTTTTATAACCTGAACATAAGACTCGCAGCGCTCGCCCTGCTCCTCCTCCTCCTGACCCCCGTGGCGCTCTGCGCGGGCGCCCCGGCCCCGTACAAGCCCTCGCGGCGGCTCGCGCACAACCACAATGCGCTCATCCGGTCTGCACACAACCCTGGGCGGGCGAACACACCTGCGCCCCCGCTCGTGAATCCGCCCGCCCCGCAACTCGAGCCGCGGTTCGGGTTCACCTTCCCGGGCTTCCCGTTCACCTTTGGGAATGGCCATACCACCACCACCACCACCACCCCCACCACCACCCCCACGCGGCCCACCACCACCACCACCACGCCCGTGCAGCCCGGCCCCCCCAGTCTACTACCACTACAACCACCACCGCGATGCAGCCGACGACGACTACGACGACGACTACGGCGACGGACAGTTTCACTACCACGACGTGCGTGCTGGCTTTTTGTGTCTTGTGTTGTGGGCGGGGGCTGACGAACCGTAGGTCGAAGCAGCTGCCGCAGCAGACGACGACGATACACGATATCGTCGCGGTGCCCACGGACACGAACTCCGCGTCCAGCAGCAGCAGCAGCTCCTCCACGAGCGCCGCCCCAGCACGGCTCCGTCGCAATCGCCTGAGTCTCCCGCGCCCGCTGGCACCACCGCGGCCTCCACCGCGTCTCCGGCGTCCACCGCAGCGACCGTATCGCACCACACGCCCGTCGCCGCCATCATCGTCCCGCTGCTGCTGCTCTCCTCCTCCTCGCGGGCGGCGCGGTGTACTGGCGCCGCCGTCAGGCGCGCAGGCAGGCGGAGGCGCCGCCGGAGACGCAGGAGCGCGATGGGGGCGGGGTGCTGGCGGCAGGCGCGTGGAGCCGCCTGGATGTGGCGTCGCGCGGGGATATGGGCTCGCCTGCGTGGACGCGTGAGAGTGTGTCCACTGCAGTGCCCGTCGCCGCTGTTGCTCCGGCTGCCGCGCCCCCGCCCGCCGCCCGCCCGCCCGTGACACGCGTCCCCCCGCCACCTTTGAGCCCCGCACCCGTGTCCCGCGTCCCGCCGCCCCCCCGCCAAAGACACGCGTCCCCCCGCCGCGCGCGGCAGCCGACTCCGGGGCGTTCGACCCCGCGCACATGGTCCGCGGCTCTTGCCCCCGCCGCGCATGCCCGCCCCCGCGCTCACGCTCGCGCGCACCACGGAGCTCGCCTACGCGCGCTCGGACGCCACCCATGATCATGAGCGCTCGGACATACGCACGACACCACCGAGTCGATCCTCGCGGACTCGCCGTTCGCGACGAGCGACTCGCCGCTGCACTGGCAGGACGAGCCCGCGCTCGCCGAGTCGCGGCCCAACTCGATCGACGCGCCCTCGGGGCCTCGCGACGACGGGGTATGGATGGGATCGTCTGCCGGCGGGGTACACGCCGCCGCCGCCGCCGCCGGTGCCGACAGTGCCGGCGGGGTATAAGACGCAGGGCATGCAGCTGCTGTAGCTAGGAGTGTGTGTACATACTACTTGGTTTGCTTTGTACATCCGCTCGTCAATTCGGTCATTTTGCGTGGAATCGATCTTTTTGGATTTTTGGATGTGAGGATTTGTGGCGGCCAACGTTCGAAATGTATGTAGGCAAGCACCAGGAATATTTCTGGATTTTATTTTTATTTTTCGGAACTTCCGAATCCGCATGTTCGGAGGCGCGCGGCCGTCTTTGTGGTTGTTAGGAACCGACGCCACGCCCACCTTCCTTTCACCATCTCTTTACCCGTGCCTCTCCCGAGTCCTCCCCCGCGCCGTCCTGTGGCCAACGCGCGTCGTTTCTCAGCCCCGCAAATTGTCCGTGTCTCCGGAATATCGGGGATCTGCACGAGTGCTGACTGGCGGAATTCCAGAGTTTGCCGAATCTGTGGCCAGCTGCACAGTACGCACGGCCGTCGCGACGACGACGAATATACGCCTGAAAATCGCGTCTAATCTACACAGTTCGTCTGCCGCGCTCAAGGCTCTGCCCTCCAATGCTGACTCGTGCCGCGCTTTAGCCAAATCTGAGGCCCAACATCTCTGCCAATTGAACGACACAAGAAGACGCCTCCCACGGTTGCCCCGGGCCCGCGACTTCCCACCACCCACCACGCAAATTTGACTCGCAGGACGCCACCCGCGCCTTCATTACCTGAATTCCCTCTTCCACCCACACCACCCAGGCACCACATGCCAGACGACGTGTTCCTCGCCTCCCCGCGCAAGGCCCCCGCGCACCGCCGCTCCGCCACGTCCCTGCGTGGCGCCTCCGTGCTCGACGACGACGCCGCCAACGGCCGCTTCTCGCTCGCGCACGAGCTCGCGGTCGCGCTCATGCCCGAGCCGAGCGCGGGCTCGAAGCTCCTCGCGGAGGAGTTTGGCATTGAATATGACGAGGGCGCCGAGGGCATCGACGAGCCCGGCGCGGGCCCGCAGATCGTCGTGCAGGACGGCCTGAGCGGCGACCCCTCCTTCGCGGACGCGGACCCGATGCTCGACTCGTCGTTCGACGACGGGCCGCCCGAGCCGCCGGACTTTGGTGGCGACCCGACGTTCGGCTCCCCGCAGAAGATGCAGGCGCCCCGCCCCGCGCAAGACCCGATGGACGTGCTCGCGCAGGACCTCGCATCGACGGACAACTTCCTCGCACACCTGCGGCGCATCGACGCCGACCCATCTACCAGCGCCTCTACATCCACCTCCACCGCCTCCGCGCCCCGCGCCCGCGCAGCCCGCGCTCGAGCGCCTCGCGGCGGACGTCATCCGGCGGCTGAACGAGACCGCGCGCGACCGCGAGGGCCAGGTGCGCGAGCTACTCGGGTACGAGCGCGAGTTCCGCCGCATCGCGGGCGAGGTCGGTGGGCAGGACGTGCTCGGCCTGCTCGACGCGCTGCCCGTGCCCGAGGACGACCCGGCAGACGCACTCGCCAGTATCTCCGAGGACGTTGTATCCCCATCGTCGCCCACCCGCTCAAGGCCGCACGCACGCGGGCTCTCGCATTCTTCTGAGTGGGAGACGGACCCGGACGTCGACCGTCTCGGCGACGCGGACCCCGCGTACGGGCACGAGCACGACGCCGAGGACGACGACGCGGAGCTCGCGTCGCCCACGCCGCTCGCGCAGTCCATCTCATCTGCATCGCTACGCGCCGCGCCGGGGCCCGCATCCGCGGTCCCGCAGCTCGCGGACCTGCGTGTGCTCACGACGTCGCTCGTCGCGTCGCTGACGAGCGTGTCCGAGAGTGCGCAGGTGAACGGCGCCGCGACCGCTGACGCGGGGCGCAAGCTGCGCGCGCTGCGCAACCGCCTCGGCGGGTGGCGCGCGGAGTGGGAGGGCGCGGAGCGCAGCCGCGGCGCATCGCGCGGTGGGAGGCGGGCGAGGCGTGGGACACGAGCGGCGACAGCTCGGCGACGGGGACGCCTGTGCGCGCAGGTGCGGGTGGCGCGAAACGCGTGGACGGGCGCGCGGTCGTGCAGGAGCATCTGCATGCGTTTGAGCTCGCGCTCGCTGATGCCGCGGTGAAGACCAAGGCGATCATGGCTGCGTAGGTGTCCCTATCGTATTATACAGCCATTCTACATTCCTGTGCTCTCCATCCGCTTTTTTCTACTGTAACGCACGTTCTCATGGTCTCTCTATATACTCATCATTCACTGTCGCATATACATCTATACAGGTAGGTAGTTTAGAGGAGGAGATTCAGATGCATATACGATACCCGGGTCAACTTGCGTTAGTACTGTATCATCCATTATATTTGAACCTGGGATAGTCAAATCATTCAGCAGGTGTTAGCAGCGTGTTGTTGGGCTCACCATATCTCCCTGTGGCGTGCAAATCGTCAGTGGCAGGAAGGCAAGAATGTGAGGGAACTCACCGCGCATCGACCGCCTCGCGCCGCACGCTGCGCTTCGGGTCGTCCAGCGCCTCCGCGAGCTCGCGCAGGACCGTCGCCTTAGAGGGGTGCAGCACGTCGTAGCGCACCACGCCGGGCAGCACCCCGAGGCATCGTAGCGCGGCAATGCGTATCCGCTGCATCATATACCCGCACGCATCAGCCACGCTCGCAAATAAGGGGGCACTACGCACCGCGGACGTCGGCGTGATCTGCGTGCTGGTGTAGGCGAGCGCCAGGCGCACGAGCGCGGGCGCGTGCTCCGCGAGGACGGCGTGCGTGCTCGAGAGCTGCGCCGCGGCCCCGAGAAGCGTTTCGAGTACGCCCGCGCGGATCTGCGCGTCGGGGAGCTGCAGCGCGCGCAGGAAGAGCGGCATGAGCTGTGCGGCGCGAGCGTGAGCGTTGCGGGCGAGGCAAGAACAAGAAGGACAGCTTGCCTGTGGCATCTCGTGTGAGTAAGACGCGGTGGGGATGGACTTGATTAGCGCGGTGAGCGCAATGAGGTGGGCATGCTGCAGGACGGCTCTGGGCGGGCGTTAGATTCGTAGGCGTAGTGAAAGGCGGGAAGAAGGTGCGCACTGCTGTCGACCTTCGCCCCGTTCATGAGACGCGGGAGGATGCCGTTGGCGAACTTTTGCGCCCAGAGGAACTGCGTGGCGCGTTTAGTCTGAAGTCAAGGGAGCTCGTGGAAGCATACTTTGACGACGGCCGAATTTCGCTTGGTCAGGATACTGTCCGACGCTGCGATTTCTCCGAATGCCTTGGCCACATATGTGCTGATCTGTCCATCACCAAAGACCTCGAATAGCCGGTTGATAAACTCGTGCGCCAGCGTGTGATTCGGACTAGCAGCCCTTACAAATCTGGACGAGGTCAAGCAGAAAAATGGAATATATGTGGTGCAGCTTACCCAGGTCCACACTTTGATAGCCTGCCGCCGCCGCTCGGCCCCAGCTGTCTGATCAAGAACTTGTCAGGCCAATAAACGGTCTTTTTGTGCTCTAGGAAGGTTTCCAACTCTGAGGGTCACGGATGAATGGAAGGATAAGTGCCGAAAGCGAGCAGCATACCGTCGACATGCTTATTGACCAGCGACCCAACGACATGGAAAACAGCCTCCGCCTGTCGCTCATTGTCTGCATGTGCTAGACCCTGAACAAGAATCGTCTCCGTGCAGGCGTTGATGTCTTGGTCGATGGTGACCTGGAAACGACGCTACCGGTCAGATGCACGGATCCCGACGAGAAATTGACTGGCCGTTGGGTGCAGAGGAACGACACCAGCTTCAAATAACAGGATGAGGTTGCGCTGAGAGACCGTTGCTTCTGCCTGGCGAAAACTCAAATTCTATCGGATATAGCCGAGCAGATCACTCACAGTGAAGGGGAAAAAAAGGTCGTCGGCTTTGACGTGTTCTCCCTCGCATATAGCAGCGATGTTACCGGTGAGAAACACACTAAACAGCGCTGTCGCAAACACTTGCTGCCGCCTGCTTGACCCATGAGTAAAGAGAAGATACAGATACAGATACGGACGCACGGAGGCGCGAGGCTCTGTGTTATTAGCACGATGATGTCGCCCACCACACTGACTACGCGAGGCTCCGTGGCGGGCCCGCCATGCAACGCAGCGCGCACACACGTGCCGTACAGCCGCGGCACCAGGGTGTCCGCATACCCCGCGACGTCTGCGTGTCCCTCGTCGACCTTTGCCGCGAGCGTCCGCTTCAGCGCGATCAGGAGCGCGTGCAGGTACGCCGCGTGCAGCTCGACGTCGGGTTCGGTGCTGAACGCGAGGGCGGTCAGCCGCGGGTAGAGCTGCGTGACGAGGGTCTCGAATAACGGGGCGGGGCCGCAGAGGGTGCTTAGAGCGCTAAGAACGTGCTGGTACCGTGCACGCTCAGACGCGGCATTTCGAGGGGGCACAATCTCTGGGAGAGAGCCGAGAAGGAGAGGGAGGGTCTGATCTCGGACGTGCGAAGGCGATATTGAGGATATGGTCATCAGCAGTTTGAGGATCGCGTTGCTGTAGATGGGTCAGTATCAAGAAAAGACTGAAGTCTGTGGACAAGAATATATACCTGTCATCAGAGTGTTCTTCGTCGTAGCACATCTTCAAGACGTCATTCACTTTCAGCACGACGAACCCGAGCTCGGTGTCAGAGAGAAGGTCTTTGGTGGACACAAGTCCCGTCAGGCCTGCCAGCGCAGCGCGCGTAGTTACGAGAGTCGTGACGCCGGAGATGAGTGCGCCGAGCACCTCGTCCTTGAACGGCGCGAGCGGCGGGTCGGCCTCGGGTGTGGTGGACTTCGCTGCCGAGTCACGCGCAGCCGCAATGAGGTCGGAGAGGAGCAATAGGATCGGATGACGACTGGGCACCTCGTTCGGGTCCGCAAAGAGCTTGAGGAGATGTGGCACAGCGTGCGAGAGCGTATATCGCGACACGGACGCTGGAATGAAGATTTAAGTTTGTGTGACGATGAAAGAGACGAAGCACTGACGGGTAGTCGCCATGAACGCGCAGAGCACCTTGATGGCCGGCTTTGCCTGGCTCTTTTCGGGCTCCCGGAGGATCTGTATGCACTCCTCGCATACATCCCGCGCAAGACCCTGCACGTCATCGTCTTGCTCCTCGTCCGCGTATATTGTCTTGACGAGCGCTTGTATCGTTTTCAGCGCCTCTTCTTCGGTCGCAGTGTCTGTGGGCTGGAAGATCTGGACACGCACTTTAGGAGTTCGCCTTTCAAAGGAAGTGAGAGTAGTGCCCTACCTCTAATTTGAGTGCGTTCCATAACTTCCGAGCATTCACCCGCGCCAGTGCAGGCCCGTACACGGGGAAGCAAACTGACATGGCTTCAAGCGTGTCTCGCTATTCAATAGTTGAACCATTGATGAATTGACATGGAAAGCTATTCAAATCGTACCTTGATCGCAGGAGACCCTGCACCGAGTTTTTCTAGAAAAATCGGCATCGCAAAAAGTGCCAAATGCAGGGGTGGCGCTCAAACAGCCACTACAAAGTGTCCCATGAGTGATGTTCAAAGCGTAGATAGAAAATCTAACCGAAGTGCGATGCGCAGATCGTCTGCGGTGATTCCGTAGGGATCATTGGGCGGAGGACGGAATGTTATGGGGAAGTAGCAGAAGATGATGTTGGATAGAGCCTGATGGAAGGCATTAAGATACGCAAAGTCAGGCAAAGGATCTGCATACCTCAATGTGCTCAGTAGGATCAAACTCGATCAGGATAACTCGCGCTATGGCAAACGCTAGGAGCAAATTTCGGGGATCCTTCTCGCCTTCTGCGAGACGGATGTATGGGACGACGAAATCGCTCTTCATGCTCTTCAGAGCTTACGCAGAATAAGCGGGGTAGGCGTGGAAGAAGAGCACACACTTTCTCTGTGATTCGCTATTAAGCCGTCGATTATGGAGAAGACGTGAAATCGGACGGATTGCACGAGCGCCCGCATTTTTACATGGGTAAAGACCTGGAAAGGTCCTCAGAAAATTGAGAGGCAAGATAAAAGAGAGACCTGCCCATTCAACATGACCAAGGCATCATTGGAGCTGCAGGTTGGGAGTCTTGATAAAAACGAAAGGCCTTTCAGGGCGGGCACGATAGTTTCAGTGTCGTCGAGTTTGTCGCAGAAGAACACCGTCAAAACTTTCACTGCGACCAAGAATAAGAAAGGATCGATTTCGCCGAGAGATAAAGCTACCCGACTGTCTATTTAGCGAGTTTTCCTGGCAACGTCCAATAACCGCAGCCAGAAAATCGACCCCTGCATCTGGAGGTCAGACCCGTAGATCAGAGCCAAATCCACGACAGTACCCTTCGTCCGCAGTTCATACTGCTCCGAAGTGAGATACGTCCCAAGCGCCTTGACAACACTCAGGAGTCGACCTTGAGAGATCTCTACGGAACGATTAAAAAAGCCAGGTATCACAGCAGGTCCGAGGCCTGCCTGAAACGGCTCCTTCAAGCTCCCCATCTCTCCCAGAGACCATCCATGTCGTTACGAGTCGTTCGGCCGAGCCGGTGGAAGGCGGCGACGTCGAGGCTGGGAGCATGAAGGACACGTGACCACGCGAGCGTGTTTTGCAATGCTTTCACTGACCGCGACAGCCGCCCGTTCCTCGTACTGTCGTTTGGCTCGCAAAATTTCGCGCTCGGTCCCTGTGCTAGCCTCCAACTCCAAAAAACCCCGGCCACGTCTGGCTCAGCCGGAAAAACCTGAGACTCCGCCAGATAAATGGAACTATAACTCCAGTTCCCTACTCGAGGTAGACGCCAAAACGCATGAAGAACTCGCTTCCTATATGCTAGTCGATGCGAACGAACTGGAAAAATGCACGAAGCCCCCACGAGAGGTCAAGATGCTCGTGCGCGACTTCATCGAAGATTCGTTGTACAATCCACACTACGGCTACTTCCCGAAGCAGGCCGTTATCTTCGACACCCAACATACGACGTTCGACTTTGAATCTCTGCGGGACTCGGTCGAATTCCAGGAGGAGGTCAGCAGCAGGTATGCTGAGTACGGCGCCGACCAGCATCAGGGTCCCGGGAGGCAGATTTGGCATACACCGACAGAACTCTTCAAGGTGGTGCTTCTTGGTCACGTATATATCTGCTGCTAACACTGCCTAGCCGTGGTATGGCATAGCCATGGCCAAATGTCTCGTATCGGAATATTTGCTTAAATATTTTCCGTACGAGGACTTTATCATCTATGAAATTGGTGCCGGGAACGGAACTCTGGCCATGAACATCCTGGACTACCTGCGGTCCAACCATCCCGAGGTATATGACCGGACGCGGTACCACATCATCGAGATCAGCGAAAGCTTGGTCGAGCTCCAGAGGAAAAAGCTGGCTTCTGTCCATCCATGCGTGAAAGTCGTCCACAAGAGCATATTCCGCTGGAGAACGAAGGAGCCCGCGCCATGCTTCATAGTAGCCATGGAGGTTATTGTAAGTACCCATTAGACCGTCTTTCCTCCTACTAACAACCACCTAGGACAATTTCGCGCACGACATGATTCGTTACGACCTGCGGACACTCGAACCTCTCCAAGCATTCGTTACCATCGATGACCGCGGTGATTTCGACATGATATACACCCCAGTGACGGACCCCCTCATCTCGTCTTTTCTGAAACTCCGCACCCGCTTGGCGCACCCTCCAGCCATCCCCAGGCTCCTCCGCGCGGCTCCAGCGCTTCTCCGAGCCTACACCACCCTCCCCTTTGCCCCCAACTTGTCCACCGCGGAATATATACCCACCCGCCTCCTCAGCCTGCTCCGCACTCTCCGCAACCACTTCCCCCGCCATCGGCTCCTCCTCTCCGACTTCTCCTCCATCCCCGACACCATCCCGGGGCGCAATGCCCCCGTCGTGCAGACCCGTTTCCAAAATATAACCGTGCCCTGCACGACGCTCCTCGTAGCGCACGGCTTCTTCGACATCTTCTTCCCGACAGACTTCACACGTCTGCGCGACATGTACGAGCACATCCTTGCGCAGCCGCCGGAGACGGAGGCGGGCGGCGCCCGCATGACGCCGCTGACGGGAAACGCCGGCGCGCTCACGCTGGGCGCGGACTATTTCTCCTCGTACCATCCGAGCAACCGCCGCCGCCCCATCGACGGCGTGACGTCGGCGAGCGGGCTGCCGTGGGCGAGCGCAAGTCGAGCGTGTTCACGCATGCACAATTCCTAAGCACTTATGCGGACCTGAACCGGACCCGGCTGAAGAGCGGGGAGAATCCTATGCTGGAGTTCTATCAGAATGTCAAATTTCTGTTCTGAGTCTGCCGGGATCGGGGAGTATTATATGTTAGTGCAATAATTGCTAGGTTGCGCATGGACGACGCCGTCAGGTGTGGAGAATGTATAGGTAGTAATGGAAGGCTTCGCCAAGCTCTTTGACCTCCAGTTTCGTGTCTGGCCGCGTCAGGAACCGACGGCGGAAGTGGGGTTGTCCGAAGGTCAGGTATATGAACAGGCCCGTGTCTTTTTTGGAGTCCTGCGGTTCGATTTCAGTATGGCTTCTCGGCATTGGGCTGTGGAAATAGGTCTGACCTGATCACTTCGTTCACTTCCGCGGTGCAGTCATCAACAACTTTCTGCGGAGGATCCTGGAGAGGATAATGGAGTGAGGACGTTCGTGCATGGGGAGAAGGATCGTACATACCCAGACATCTCCCTTCGCCGTCATCATGGCGTCCATGGTGCCCTTATCGATGGCAACATCAAAAGACTGGTCCTCAAATTTGAGGTCCCGTACATCCATCTCATGCCCTGGAATCTTGTCTTATTTTAGCGGAAATTCGGGGATGACAGATGACATACATTCCATCGCGGGTCGTAGCCCTTGATGCCGTCGACGCATTTGCTCAATGACAACGCTGGAATACTAGAGATAAACAGAAGGCCTGAGCCGTGGATTGTCGTCGAACGGCGAAAATTTGCGCACATCCGTGTTGACTATGTTCATATATCCATCACCGTACATCTGCAATGTAGTCCAGATTGTTAGGGAACCCAGTATCTTTTCATGCTTAGTATCATTTGGCTACTCACGTCTTGAGACAGAGTAGAGTTCCCGCACCCCAGCATCAAGATACGTGCGTCTTTCCGCGGAATAAGCTCCCGCACAAGCGGGGCCACCTCTTTGTACGATTTGAACCAGTCGAATGTGGTGTCATTGTCCGATTCCCTGGCAGGACATAAGCAGACCGTAGGTTTTTAAGCGTGTCGAAGCATTACTGGGTGTACCGCTGATCCCTAGAGGTGGCAATGTTTAGGATTAACAGAAGTGCAAAGGGGCAGGACACGCCAGTATTCTTTTTCTCCGTATAAGGTGTTCGAAGAAGGCAGAGGCATCTAGATCTGGAGCACTTGGAGGGCCGAATGAGGAAAGATCACAAATTTGTAAGCGTCCCAAAAGAGCTGGCTCAACGCTGCCAAACCACAGTTGTGGTTGTGCTCCGCGCTCACTATCTAGCAACACATGCTGTCTGTTTCGAAGCACATATTCCTTTTTTCTCTCGCGGCGATCCTTATATTGTAGGCGTCCACTTTCCCATGAATAATCAATAAACCTCAGCGATGCTTCGACCTAGTTGTTTGTCTGCAATTTTTTCTGGCTGGGGCGGTAGGCCGTACTTTTAAAAGTAGATAAAGTGGAATCTGCAGGGCCAGCCCAGACGACCGATGCAAGAGACCATACATCCCAATGTCAAACTCTACAGTCTAACTCGAACAAGTCAAGAAATGGACTAAG
This sequence comes from Mycena sp. CBHHK59/15, assembly GCA_029204085.1. NCBI lineage: Eukaryota > Fungi > Basidiomycota > Agaricomycetes > Agaricales > Mycenaceae > Mycena > Mycena sp. CBHHK59/15. Next base: position 277,583 of record JARGXW010000122.1, read on the forward strand.
AACTGTGTCGGGAGGTGCTCGGAATGTTGGCCTGTAGCAGGCGATGCCGCTGGAAGCTCGCATCGTAGCCAGGAGGAGTGGTGTCCAAAAGTTCAACAGTTCTCAACGAGGGTGGCCGTGATGAGGCAGCCTGGTTTCGTATCGACGCGGTTTCGGAGTCCAGAATCCCAACAGCATCTCTGCCGCTCGGCCCGTTCCCCGACACGGTGGGCTTCCGACTTCCTTTGGCTTCTATGTTGGTCAACTGAACCCACTCGCCTCTGGCCACGGGCAAATGGACCCTGGTGTCCTCCCATTCCTTGAGCTTTCGCGCGCGCCAGCGTCTATAGATGATGGTACCGATGACCAGAACAACGAGGATAGCAGATGCGAGAGCTCCTCCGAGGATTCCTACAAATCTGGATCTTTTGGACGCTGAGAGGGCACGGGCCGTTGTGGGCGACGCCGAAATTCCAAGGGAAGATGAGACAAAGCTGGCACTGGATGTGCGATTTACGGGGTTGTATGACTGGGTATGACAGAAGGCGTGCCAGAGACACTAACAGAGATTTCGGGAGGACTCGGTGACTTCGATGGACCGAGGGGGAGGGTAGAACTACTTTGGAGAGGGTCCGTGTTCGAGCTAGTACTGGACTGCAACGTGATGGTTTCCGTCACTGGTGTGGCCGTGGCACTAGTGCTAGGAATCTGAGACGTTAATCCGTCGTCGAACCTTTTCCAATACCACCATTAATACAGCGTAAATGGGATGAAGAGTAAGATTGCCCACGTGTAAATCGCGTAGTCAAACAAGATTAACGAGCCCGTAGACTCGTTGTCTGTGGCCATGACCAATACATGGGATTTCTGCTTCAGGCCGTCTATTCTATAAACATTGACCATATACTGATAATCCGGCGTGCTGAGAGGATTATGTATGAAGTTTCCCTGCGGGACGCCGTCGAGTGTGAAGGTGAAGTACGAATTTGTCATCACATTCGTCAGATTATTGGCGAGGATGCAAAACACGTAGATAGCAGTGCCTGGTAACAAGTGGAAGTCAGCATTTGCGGAATACAGTGGACTGCTGGCAACCATTGAAAGATAGAGTGACCGAGATGGATGGTGTACCAGGTAGTTGAGAGCCGTCGTGCCACGTACCCCCGAAAGCACCCGCAGGGTCGGGATGGGTGCCGCAAAACGAGCAACCAGACTCGTTCTGAACGGTCAGGACATGCTGCTTTCTGGGCAGGCAAAATCTGACTTACGGGGTAGAATTGGACCAGTGGGTCATAGGCGGGAAGCAGACCAGAGACCGAGTCCCCTTGTGTGTCGTCGATGGTGCGGTTCCAGAGGGTAGCGGTCGAAAAGGTGAGTTGGGTGAGAAAAATGAAGGATATGACTAGTGCGTCGACGTCGGAAAAGAATGGAAGGAGGATGTGCATATCTGGAGCAGAACGCGCGTAAGTACAAGCTCAGTCTCGGCCTGGTCACCTCGAGAAACAGAGGATTTTCCCATAAGCGTCAACAGAATCAGATGTTCCACAGCTAGCATATGCCAAATCATGGTTCGCTGCCGCAGATAGGATATTTCGGGGGTCCATTTTACAATGAATAGACGCGTTGTCAAGCATCCGGAAGATCCACGATGAAACGGTGAGGGACGCTCAGTTGAGGTACGAGTCCAAAGCAGGTGGCGACCAAATATAAGTACATAATGCTCTTCCTCTTCCAACGCGTGCGTCGCGGCGATATCTCTGGCTTCAATCTGGTTTGGACGTTTTACTGCTTTTCAATTCTACCACCCAAAAACAGAGGGACAATCCTTCTTACAAGAGACATGCGGGTGACTCAGAGTCTGAGTCGGAGTAGGTTTCAAGTTGAACACTATTAATAAAGCTCCCCTGTGCATCATACTCCAGATCGATGTTGTCTCCTGATCCTGGATCTGGAAGCCATGCCGACGTGGAGACACGTTGCAATACTCACTGCCTTGCAGATGAACTAGGATCAGCCTGGTCTTTCTTTGAACACGCTGCTCGGTCTTTCTCCTTCGTCCACCATCTACTACAGATCCTCGGTGCCGCATTCATGTTTGCCTCGGTCCTCATCACGGCCAAGTCCCTCTGCATCTGTGTACTCTACTGTCGTGCGACGAATGCGATAACATCCTTCGGTGATTCTACTGCCCCACCCGGCCCTCGCCTTCCCGACAGGACATTCATCACAAAGGCCAAGTGGCCCTGCGCGATCTGGCTGACTTTCTCGACATCACCCCAACGCGCATGTTTCGCGCTTACTCCTATCTGATGTCGATCTTAATGTGCTACCTCCCACTAACAGCGAAGTCGATCAACACGCGGTTCTCCCGCAAAACGCAACGCGAGAGCGATCCTGCGAGACCATGCTGAGCTGACTGGCCACATCCTGAACCACACCAACAGCTCACTCTCCGCCCTCTCGTACCTGACGTACGAATGTGATCCTGCGGACACCCTGACCTCCACACCTCCAGCGTCAGCTCCCCAACCTCACTGAACTGACTGTGCGCGCCGCCGATATATGGCGGTACACAGATGTGTTGCTCGAACAGAGATCGCTCACGCACCTACACTGTGCAGCGGATCAGTTCTCTTATAAATGGAAGCCGCCCAGTCTCGGATCCGTTCTTCAGCAACTCCCAAATCTCACGCACTTCCGCGTGTCTGGTCCGCAGGGAAGGGGGGAGGTCCCGGCTTTGGATCGGTCGCCTCCGTCAATTGGCATCGGACTTGTTGAGGGCCTCGCAGCGTGGGTTCGGCAGACGGTGTTCGATCCCTCGTTCGTATTCTAGCACGTAGGCCGACACGGCGATTGATTATGGCGGCAGACTCGTTCCAATCAACTTCACGCTCATAGTACGGCCCGGCCCCACCCAGGCTATGACGCTGAATGCGGGTTCACCAGCGTGCAGTACAATCGGTTCGTGGAATGGCTTGCCGCGCGCTCGGACGTGCATCTGAGACAGATTTCCGATGCTGCCCGAGATTATGGCACAGGATATGCGGATCAAGATGCGGTGTTTCCAGTCGATCGGGCTGTGGCCGAATTTGTCGACAGAAGTCGGGGAGGAGAGGGCGAATGGGGTGTGTTCGACGCGACTTCTGGTCGGACAGAAGATGAATTGTAATATATTCCAGCTTACGACCATCCGGTGCTTGAAGATCAGATCGAAACATGCCTGCTTTTTCCAGGGAACTGTGGGCGTGTAGACGGTGTAGTGCTTCCATCGCTAATACATCACGAATCCGAGTCCGCGGCCCGCGGCTCGCCGCTCTTTGAGGTTCCCTTCCATCCCATCGCCGCTCAAGTTGTGTACACTCTCCACGAGGTATCCTGTATAACACCGCGTTTGGAGCTCCGCTATGGGGTGATGCCACCCACAGTTGACCTAGCTTATCGACCAGGTGATGCTCTATTAGACCGTCCCATGAAAACGTTGACCGACTGGCCTGCCTGGCGTTGTACGTCAAAAACCCCACGATGGAAAACTCCCCTTCCCCCGGCCAGGGAAACGCATCTAACGCAGTTCAAGAGAGCACCCCAGTTACAACTGTCCCCAATAACTTGAGCTTGAAGAGAAGTTCAAGGTTCTGGTTGATTTTTGTGGCTCTCTGTTTTTGTACTCTGCTATATCTGCGCTTGATCTTGTCCGTGATTTCTCGTCTTTTTTCTTCCTTTGTTCAACAGAAAATTAACAGGGTGGAATTTCAACGGCCGCCCCGACCGTCGTGCACGATCTGGATGGCGAAGATTTCACCTAGATCTCTTCAGCGTACACGCTCTCTTCGGCGGCGTGCATTCCGCTCAGCGGTAACTTGGTAGAAATATTTGGCCGCCGACCAGTTTTACTGGTCGTTGACTGTCCTTTATTCTCGCAGCTGTTCAAGGAGTTGGAGGTGGGACGATACAATCACTAACGTCCATTGTCACCGCGGATCTTGTAGCACTGCGGGAGCGTGGCTTGTTCACCGCTATCACCGGGCTGTACGTGGTCTGGTCAACCACATACGACTCTACCCGAAACTGATATTGATTCATGTTAGTGTCTGGTCTGGTGGCACAATGCTCGGACCCCTTATAGCTGGAAGCCTTTCCGAAAGGGTGTCTTGGCGCTGGTTGTTCTGTGCGTAGGCATGCTATTCGCAAATCGTGTTTGAACCGGCATTCAGATATCAATTTACCTCTATCTGGCGTTACTTTTCTTGTGGTTGCCGTCTTTCTGCGTCTTCAACTTCCCAGAGAGTCTCAAGAAAAAACTGGCAAGAGTGGATTGGTTCTACGTAATTGACATCTGGTGTTTGACCGATGTGGTTCAAAGTGGCAATGGCCTCATCATGGCCTCCGCTTGCTCCTGTATGCTTGCGCTGACCTGGGGAGGTGTCCAATTTGCGTGGTCATCGCCCATACTCTTTTACCATTGGTCATCGGTCTCGTAGGACTTGGGGTCGCCAAGTTTACGAGTCTCGTTGGCCCGCTCAACCGACAGTGAGTGTTGATGTCTTTTGCAGTTCGTCCTAGACCTTGCGAAATGCCCACAGATACCGATGAAATTATTATCCAACTGGACAAGTTTTGCGGGGTTTGTTTCAATCGTATCAACTGCTGGTGTCGAAAATAAACTCCTAATAGCTACACTGCAACCTTCATTCAAGGAATTTTAATCATTGTTATAGGATGTGAGCAAACTTCAACAATTGCGATGAAATTTTGATACTGATCCTCCCAGTTTATCTGTACGCTCTCACTCTCCCGCTGCGATATAATCTGTTGAGATGTTTCATTTCAAAAAAGACCTACAT